>SMOI01000147.1:0-81508 GCA_008000375.1 Poteriospumella lacustris
AGCGCCGCGGGGGCCGCGCCACCGGCGGCCACGCGGTAGTCGGCGGCGTCGCGCGGCCGCGGCGGTGTCGTCGCCTGCGGCCGCGGGGCGGGGACCGCGTCGTAACTGTTAACTACTCGTCACCGCTGCCCCCGACGACCTCGACGGCTGTGTCTGTGTCCACCGGTGACAGTGACTGCGGCCCCTGCGGTGCCGCGGTGGCCCCAACGGACCTCGCAACAGCTGGCGGTTGGTGGACGAGTAGTTAGAGCGTTACGCTGGCCAAGGGCCTCTCCTCCGACGACGGCGACGCAGACGGCGACACCGCCGCGGCCGCGCGACGCCGCCGACTACCACGTGGCCGCCGGTGGCGCGACCCCCGCGGCGCTGCCGGGCGGCGGCGACGGCTCCTTGTAGTAGTTGTTCCAGGGGCGCTGCTCGCCGCTGTAGTAGTCCATCGGGTACGCGTACGCCCGCCGCCGCCGCGCCACCGCGTCGCCCTACACCGCACACCGCACACAACCCAACACAACACACCGCGTCAGCGCCACACGTCCGTCCGCCACACGCCGCACAGCGCGGCCGTCGCCGTGTACGTACCTCGGTCTCCGTCGCCGCCGTCGCGTTGGCGTCGCCATCGCCGCCGGTCGCGTCGCCGTCGTCGTCGCAGGCCGTCGCCTGCCACGGCACGTGGCCCACGGCCACCATGCACTCGTACGGCGTCAACACGGGCTTGCCGCACAGCACTAACACAGACACAGACACAGACAGAGAGAGAGACACAGAGAGGCAGAGAGGCAGAGGGAGACACACCGAGACACAGCGACCGTCAGCACGCGACACACACGGACAGACACACGGACAGACACACGCACGTACCGCTGCCGTCGTAGTCGGGCTCTCCTTCGTACTCGCGCGCGGCCCAGTCGATGGACAGCCGCGGACAGGCGATCTGCACCCAGCAGTCCACCTGCGCCGACAGCAGCTGCAGCTTCCACGGCGCCAGCTCCGCCATCAGCAGCTGGATCACGACCTTGCCGCGCGCCTCCAGCACCTGCCGCAGCCGCCGCAGCAGCTGCGTGTTGCCCTGGCGCCCCAGCGTCCCCAGAATGACGCCGAAGACGCGCGCCGGCACCGCGGCGTGCAGGATCTTGTCGACGCTGCGCTTGCGCGTGCGCACCATCTTCGGCGTGTCGTACTGCTCCTCCGACAGCTGCTTCGCGTACGGGTCGTAGCGGTAGAAGCGCACGCGGTGGCCGTCGTCGTTGCCCTGGTCGAACAGGTGGTAGTTGCGGATCATGGTCGCCTCCATGTGGAAGCGTCCGTCGGCCACGAAGACCGCCTGGTGCAGGTCCGTCGCCAGCGGCGCCGACGTGCAGCCCAGCGTCTCGCCCGGCGACAGCGGCTTGCACTGCGGGATGTCCACGCGCGCGAAGTGCGGCTGCACCTGCTGCGCGACCTCGGCGACCGCGCGGAGGAACTGGACGGTGCCCTGCAGCGCGATCTTCTGCCCCGCGGGGAAGTGCTGCGTCAGCAGCGCCACGAGGTGGCTCGTGTCGAAGTAGATCTCCACGAACACGTAGATCGTCTGCACGCAGCGACACAGAGACACAGAGACAGAGGCACAGAGACAGAGGCGCAGACGATGAGGAGGCGGCGGCGGGGGCAGCGGCGGGGGCAGCGGCAGCGGCGGGGGCGGCACTCACCTTGACGCGCGTCTGCTGGATCGGCACGAGACACGAGTGGCCGTAGTGGATCAACAGGTCCGCGCCCAGCTTCTCCGCCGTCAGGTCGTCGATGCAGCACGCGCCGTACGTCACGTCGCCCAGCAGCAGCACGCGCACCTGCGCGAACTGGCGGAAGAGGTCGGAGAGGATGCAGGCGCAGAACAGCAGGCCCTCCGGCATCTGCAGCGCCACCACCTTCGCGCCGGCCTCCTGGATCTTGTACAGACACTTCGGCACCTCGAACTCGTAGTTGCTGGGCAGCACGGCCACCGCCCGCTGCAGCGCCGGGTTCTCCGCCAGCATGTTCTCCCACGGCTGCTTCTTCACCAGGCGCTTCACCACCTTCGGAGCCCGCTTCGTAGGCGCAGTGCTGCTGGCATCTGGCTGTGCCGCAGGGGCGATGGGAGCGCTGTCGCTGGGCGCGGCAGCGAGGCCCACCGCGGCGACCTCGTTGGCCACGTCGTCGACGTCCGCGTTCGACATCGGCAGCTGTTTCGTATCGACGGAGACCGACCAACAGCGAGTCCTTCTCAATGTGGTGGACGTCAGAGCGTCGAGCAGTGACATAACGAGCCATAATGAGCCAGGCGTGACGAGGCGTAGCAGGCGCAGCGAAGTCGTCGTCGAGTCGCTCGTCGGCGCAGTCGACGACCGCCGCGGCGCAGAAAATGTAACGCCTTTATTGTACTTAGGCTCTAGTTCATCCACCAATATAAGTGCATCCATAATGGGCACGCAAATGTACTAGAGGCTGGACGGCCATCGACTGTCGCCTCCGATCGCTGCCACTTCGCCGTCGCTTCGACGAGGAGCCATCTCTCAGCGTCTGCATAGCACTCTCCGCAGCACCGCACATCGCAACGCAGCTGTGCACTGTGCTCGTTCGCGAGAGAGTCGATTGCCCAAAGCGCTGCACCCGTCGCTGTCGAGGCGTTTGACCGTTCGAGCGCCGACTGCGACGCCGTCTCATGCGCATTGCCTGTGCCCTCTGCGTGTTCCGCTCGTCCTTCCTGTGCATATCACTGATGCTTCTGACCTTCGCTACGAGGCCCTGTGCCTCCTGGTGCCGAGCCGTGTCGCTGTCGCGTCGCGCTGTGCCTCATCGCCTCGGTCGCCTGCACTGGACCGGGCCACCAGCCGCAGCTGATCGCGACTCCCCATCCTCGCAGCCGCCCTCCCAGCCGCCCATATCGTACAGCAGCTTCCGCGACGGCGACATCGACGGCGACGGCGACGTTCACGACGCCGCCGCACCCGCCGCACCCGCCGCGCCGTCGGTGGCGGTGGACCCGACGGCGCTCGAGTTCCGCGAGGCGGACCACAGCTACCACTACCGCGGCGAGCGCGTGCCCGTTTCAGTGACGCAGCTCGTCGCGTCGTTCTTCGACGCGTTCGACGCCGACGAGGCCGCCGCCGCGCTGCTGCGCTCGGCGAACTGGCCGCGCCCCGAGTACACCCACCCGGACGGCTCCGCCTTCACGAAGGACGAGATCCTCGCGCGCTGGGACGCGGTGGGCCTCGAGGCGCGCACGGTCGGCACGCGGCTGCACGCGCTCGTCGAGCGCTTCTTCGACGCCGCCGACCCGTCGGCCGCGACGCCGCCGCCGCTGCTCTTCGCCCCCGACGACGAAGAGGCCGACGAGACGCCCGAGACGCTGCGCGCGGAGATGGCGCAGCTGCGCAGCTTCGCGTGGTCGTTTCTGCGGCCGAAGCGCGTGCGGCCGGTGGCGACGGAGCTGCGCCTCGTCGCGCCCGACGTCGGCGTCGCCGGCTCCGTCGACTTCGTCGGCGAACTGCTGCCCCCCGCCGGCTACCGCGGCCCGCCGCGCCACGTGCTGATCGACTGGAAGCGCTCGAAGAACATGGCGCAGGCCGCGTTCGCCGCGTTCGGCGCGACGGGGCGCGGGCCGCTGCGCCACGTGGCGGCCTGCGACGGGTTCAAGTACGCGCTGCAGCTGAACCTCTATCGCCACGTCCTCGAGCGCTACTACGGCGTCCACGTCGCGGAGATGTACGTCGTGTCGCTGCACGCCGCCCAGACGCTGCCCGCCGCGCACCACGCGCCCACCGCGCCGCTGCCGCCGACGCTGGCGCCGCCGGCGACGCTGCCGACGCGCTGCTTCTACGAGACGATGCCGCCGCTGCCGCCGCCCACAGCCGCCGTGGCGGACGCCGACGCGGACCCTACCGCTGCCGCTGTCGTCGGCGGCGGCGAGTTCCGCGGCCGCCGCTACGCGAACGTCCAACCGCCGCCGCCGCCGCCGCCGCCGTCGCCGTCGCCGGTGCCGCTCGTCGACAACGCGGCGCTCTTCGCCCCCGCGACGGCCGCCGACGCGGCGGAGGCGCCGACGGGGTTCTACGTGCTGCAGGTGGCCGATCTGCGCGCGGAGGTCGAGGCGATGCTCGCGCCGCTGCGCCCGCCGTCGCCGCGGTAGCCGCAGCCGTTTCGCTTTTGTCGCTGTTCGTGTCGTGGTCGCTGTGGGTGTAACGTCGCATCATTAAAAGAGGAAGAGGTCGAGGAGGGAGCTGTCCGTGCGGTGTGCTGCGGCGCGGTGTGTGAGCGGTGCGGAGCGTCGGCGGTGGCGTCGGCGGTGGCGGTGGCCCCGTCGCCGCCGCTGCCGGTCGCTGTCACTTGTCACTTGTCTTTTGTCACTTATCGCCTCGTCGACTGGTGGCGGCCGCGTGTCGCGTGTCGCGTTGTCGCGTGTCGCGTGTCGTGTGCCCCGCGGCCTCAGCGCGCGGTCATTTCGGTGCCCTCGGCGTCGACCGTCGGTGGCGACACACGCGACGGCGGCGGCGGCGGCGGCGGCGACTGTCGCTGGCGCAGCGCCGACAGCCGCTCGCCCTTCGCCAGCGGATTCACCACGCCGCCCCCACCGCCGCCCCCTGCGCCACCGCCGCCGCTGTCGCCGTCGTCTGCGTCGTACGCGTCGCCGATGGCCACCGGCGTCGCGCGCGTCGCGTGTGTCGCGACGGCGGCGTCGGAGGCGTCGGCGGGGTCGGCGAGGTCGGCGGCGATGGAGACGCGCTGCAGCAGATAGAGCAGCGACAGCGCCACGTTGACGAGCGTGTGCCAGCCGAAGAGCAGCAGCGTTGCGTCGTCGGCGGGCTGCACGTCGTGGAACGCGACGTAGACGAGCACGTGCGCCGCCGCCGCCGCCAGCGTCGCCAGCTCCAGAAAATAGAAAACGGCCACCGCGCGGCCCGCCGCCCACGCCGCGTCCCACAGCGTCGGCGGCGCCGTCGCGACGCTGTCCTCACGGCCTCCGCCGGCCTCGTCGTCGCCGGCGGAGGCCGCGAGCGTCGCGCGGAGGGCGACGGAGCGGCGCAGCTGCTCGCGCTGCTCGCGGCGCCGCTCGCGCTGGCGCCGCTCGGGCGCGTAGTCGTGGTGCAGCAGGCGCATGGCGACGCAGCCGAGCGCGGTGAGCGCCAGGCCCGCGGCCATCTGCCACTGCGACAGCGACTGCGACGGCTGCGTCAGCCGGTTCAGCGACCCGCCGACGTAGTCGTCGTCGAACCAATCGTCGCCGTAGCCGTAGCCGTAGCCGTAGCCCGCCGCGCCGCTCGACGCGTCGTCCGTCGCCGCGGCGCCGTCGTCCGTCGCCGTCGTCGCCACCGTCGCAATCGTCGCCGCGGCGATGGACCAGGCGCCGCCGCCACCGGCGCCGAGCGTCACCGTCGCCGTCGGGGCGGCGGTGGGCGTCGCGGTGGGCGCCGCGGTGGCGTTGGCGTCGCGGTGCTTCGGCGGCGGCGCCGCGGGCACGACGAGCGTGGCGTCGCTGTAGAGGCCGACGATGCCGGCGGTGGCCAGCAGCAGCGTGAAGGCCACCGCCACGTGCGCCCAGACGAACACGTGCGACCACGGGTAGCGCGCCAGCAGCCCGTGGCGCCCGCGCCGCCGCCGCCGCGCCGACTGCTGCGCCGTCTGCTGCGCGCGCCACCGCTGCGACGCGGGCGACGGCGCCAGCGCCGCCAGCGGCGACAGCGACGACGCCGACGACCACTGCGCCTCGCGGCCGTCGACGCTGCGGCTCGACGACGGCGACGGCGACGGCGACGGGGCCATCGCCCGCGCCGCCACCGCTGCGCCGTGGCTGTGGGCGCCGCCGTCGCTGTGGCTGTGGCCCGCGTCGCTGTGGCCCGCGTCGTTGTCGTGGTCGTGGTGGTGGTCGTGTTGGTCGACGGCGCGGTCGACGGTCTCGAAGAAGAGCGTGCCGGTGGACACGACGAGGAAGTAGACGAGGCCCTGCACGAGCAGCGCGGCCTCGTGGCCCGGGTCGTAGGCCAGGTACAGCAGCCCCAGGAACGACTCGCCCAGGATCAACATGAAGAACAGCGACAGCCGCTCCTGCAGCAGCGCCGCGTCGCAGAACACGCCGCAGCCGGCGTCATGGGCCCCGCTGCCGTTGGCCCCGGTGCCGTTGGCGGTGCCGGTGCCGGTGTCGCCGCCGCTGTGCGCGCTGCGGTGGCGGTGGCGGCGCGCGGGCTGCAGGTCGAAGGCGACGTCCTCGATGAAGAACGACGACGACGGCTCCAGCCGCAGCCAGCGCCGCATGAAACGGTTCGTGGTGACGAGGAGGAACTCGCCGCTGACCTCGACGAGGGCGACGAACGCGAGCAGCACGACGCAGAGGCGGTTCGTCGCCTCGGCGTCGTCGCTGTGGCGCGCGCCGAGCAGCGGCGCGACGCAAACCATCGCCACGACGTTGCGGCCGATGCGGAACAGGAACGTGCTGCGGTAGCGGCGGTGCAGCAGCGGGTCGGCGGCGCAGAGCAGCAGCGCGGCGTAGAGCAGGCACATGACGCCGCGCGTCAGCAGGAAACCCGCCGCGAAGCCCACCGCGTAGGCCGGCACGAACTTGCAGCTGCCCACGTCGTACGCGGCGCTGGCCGCCGTGTGCTCGGGCAGCTCGGCGAGGTTCATGTTCGTGGTGAGGACGAAGATGCCGAAGCCGTAGGCGACGACCATGGCGCGGTGGAAGAGGTCGCTCTGCAGCAGCGGGTACGCGGCCCGCGGCGACAGCTCCACGAAGCTGCTCGAGAACGCGTCCATCTGGTAGCGCGTGAAGAACATCTGCACGAAGAACGACACCGCCACGATGTACACGTTGGCGGCGGCCTGCGGGTCGTGCGCGCGGTCGCGCTGCGGGCTGCACTTGAGGAGGACGTCGTCGATCTTGAAGATGACCATCACGTAGATCAGGTCCAGGAACGGGTTGATCCACGCGATGCCCTCGTACGTCGTCAGCTCCGCGCGCTCGATGTGCTCCACGCACTTCTGCGCCTCGGCGGGCTGCGCCGCGTCTTGGTGGCGCCGCAGCCGCGCGAACTCGGGTCGCGACAGGTTGTACAGGTTCTGCTGCACGAAGCGCACCAACAGGCCCCAGGAGCTCATCGTGCACGAGAGGCGGTCGCTGTCAGGTCGGCGGTCAGAGGTCAGGGGCGAGCTGTGAGCTGAGCGGTGAGCGGTGAGCGTCGGGCGGTGGGCGGTCAGAGGCAGCGGACGGCGACGGTCAACGGTGTCCACCTCCACAGCGACAGCGACAGCGGCTCCGGCGATGAATGAACTGTGACCCACTCGACTCCCTGGGCCCCTCCCGAGGGGTCGATTCGCACGGCAACGGGTCGCAACTCGTCGCGAATCTTCGACGCCGCCGCCGCCGACGGCGACGCCGATTCCGAGAAACCGTTTGACGCTATGTTAGCCGTCCATTGCTGTGTTTCGTCGCTTAACTTAGCGGCGACAGAGGAGGTGCGACCGCGGCCCCGCGGCGCTCCGGTCGCCGGGTCGTAGGTCTTCCCTGTAGATGGACATGGACAGAGAACGACGCGGAGGCGATGCGAACTGCGAAAACATATTTAGGGAGAGCTGGGTAGTTTTGGGATAGTCTGGGGAGGATGGAGAGGGCGGCGGCGGCGGCGGCGGCGGCGGCCCGCGACCTGCGGCTCAGCCGGTGGGCGGTGGAGACGTGACGGAGCCGACAGCGTCGGCCGTCGCACGAACTACGCAAACGGAGGCAAACAAATACAAGAAACAACTGCGGGGGCGCTGACGCCACAAGAAACGAAACGGCCGCGACACGGGGGCGCGAAACGCGACCGACCCGTGTCGCGCGGCCAACCGAGCGACACAGAGCTCGACACACACAAGAGACACACCTCCGAGCAACAGCCAAGCAACGTGGAACACACACAGACGAATGGGGCAACAGCGACAGCGACAGCGACTGCGGCGCGCGAGGACACCAGCGACACCAGCGACACACCAGGCGCAGCGAGTACGAAGCAAGCGGCGGTGGCACTTCACAGCGACGTTAAGAGATTGAGACGTGTACGAGCACAACAGAAGCGAAGAGAGTGGCGAGAGACCGAGGGCAGAGCGAACGCGCGGGCGGACGGCGGGCGACGCGGCGGCGGCGACGCGGCACCGACGGCTGATGCAGCCGGTACCGCACAACGTCCCCCGCAGCGCCACCGCCGGGCGGCACAATAACACACAACGAGGGGACGAGAGGGGTTGAAAAACGATATGAACGCGCCACAGACGCGCACCGAGACACTGAGACACACAGAGACACGTACGAAACAAAGCCACAGCGAGACACACAGAGAAAGCACAGGGACATTGGGGTGCAAGCGATGGGATAAGACGCGTCGCGGGGGGCGGAGCGGAGGGACAGGCGGCAGGGCACAGCGCCGCCCGCCGCGACGGCCGAAAAACATGTCTAAGAGGCGCTGCCGCGCAGAACAGATGGGCAGGTGGGAGAGGACACAACAAGGAACACCACAGCGATGCACAACGAGGCACCACCGACACCACCGACACCACGTGACGGCGGACGGCGCAGGGCCAGTGCCAGCAGCGATGCACAGCAGAACAGCGCAGAGTAACACAGATGAACATAGAGTAACACAGAATAGCACAGACGAACGCAGAGTAACACAGACGAACATAGAGTAACATAGAATAGCACAGACGAACACAGACGACGCGGCATGACGGCGGCGGCGGCGGCGGCGGTGGTCTCTTCGGCCGCCAGTCGCTTCTCTGGGCGGCCACGAGTACAACGCAGAGGGAGAGAGAGAGAGAGAGGACAGGAGGCAGTGACGCGTCCGCCGCGACCCAGAGACGCGGCGGGCGAGGCACTGTGCGGCACAGCCGATGCACAGGCGGCGAGCGGCGCGCGGAACAGGCGGAACGACGAGGAACGGGGCGGCCGCTGTGCAACAGGCGCGGGGGCCGTACGGACGCGAACAGGGCGCGGCGAGAGGGCCGCGTGGGCGGCGGGCTGTGAAAGATGCGCGCGGCACACGACGCGGCGCCGGTCGCCGGTGGGTACAGCGCTGGGGCCGTAGGCGCGGCGGCGGAGGCGGCCGCGGGTGCGGCGCGGCGGAAGGAGGTTGACAAACGAACTGAAAACGAAGCGAAGCGAATCGGCGCACCGGCGCTCACGCAGAGACGAGGCGGGGACCGCGAGACGAGTGGCGCCGAGCGAGAGCAACGAATGAAACGGGTGACCGTGCGGAACAGTGCGGGACGGACGGACGGCTGGCGAGAGGGTGGGCGACCAGCAACAGCCGGCGAAACGGCTGGGAACAGATGCGTAGTGGACCGCCACCGGACGGGCAGCGGATGACCGACCGACCGATCGACGGCGAGATCGTGGGTCAGAGAGGGGGTGGTGAGGAGGTGGTAAGGCGAGGAGAGGGGGTGGCGAGGAGGTGGTGGTGAGGAGATGGTGAGGAGGAGGCGAGGAGGTGGTGAGGAGGAGGTGGTGGAGGGGTGGCGAGGAGGGGGCGGAGGGGGCGGTGAGGAGGCTAACGTGACGGCGGCGGCTGTCCGTGCTGCGAGTGCTGCGAGTGCTGCGAGTGCTGCTGCGGCGGCTGTCCGTGCGGCGGGTGCTGCGAGTGCTGTGGCTGTCCATGCGGCGCGTAGGCCGCGGCGGCGTACAGCGAGTGCGACTGAGCCACCGCGTAGCCCTGCGGCGTCTGCGGCTGCGGCTGCTGCGTCATCGGCGCCTGCGACTGAAACGGCTGCGACTGCAACGGCTGCGACTGAAACGGCTGCGACTGAAACGGCGGCTGCAGCTGCCGCAGCTGGTGGAACTGCTGGTACTGCTGCATCTGCAGCTGCTGCTGATACTGCAGCTGCTGCTGCATCTGCTGCGCGTGCGGGGGCTGCAGCTGGACGGGGACGTACAGCAGCGACGGCGACGAGGCGTACGACGGGGGCGGCGGTGGCGGTGGGGAACCGCCGCCGCTGCCGCTGCCCATCGCGGCGCTGTGCGGCGACTGCTGCCACTGCGGCGGGTAGGCGGTGGGGTACGCGAAGGCCGCCGCGTTGGGCGCGTGGAGGGCGGCCGGCGGTGGCGAGTGGGACGAGGAGCTCGACGCGGACGGCGGCGAGGACCCCGGCGCCTGCGGCCACGGCGCCTGCAGCGGCGAGCTCGACGAGGACGGCGGCCCAGACGACGCGGGGCCGCCGTACACCGCGTAGCCGTACGGCGACTGCAGCAGCTGTGGCGGCTGCGGTGCGCCGCCGAAGGACACGCCCGTGTAGCCTGCCAACTGCTGCGGCTGCGGCTGCGGCTGCAGCTGCGGCGGGTGGTGCGGCGGCTGCTGCTTCGGCGCCTTGGTCCGGTACGAGGCGTGGTCCGGGGCACCGGTGGCGGTGGCATCGTCGATGACGATGCCCTCGCGGCGCAGCTTCTGCGCGGTGAGCGTGGACAGGCGGCAGTCGAGTTTGATGCCGAGCGTCTGGTCGCCCTGCGGGTCGAGGCGCGTGGCGGCCATCGCCTGCTGCGCCGCGGCCCAGTCCTCGAAGAGCACGAAGCCGTAGCCGCACTGCTTGTGCAGCGTCGCGGGCCGCTCGTACGCGTGCGGGTAGCCCGGGGACGGCGGCGGGCCGGCGCTGGCGGTGGAGTGGGTGTACTGCTTGACGAGGACGTCGAGCACGGCGCCGAAGCGGCTGAAGACGTGGAACAGACAGTCCTCGTTGACGTGGAAGGGCGGCGCCGAGGCCGAGCCGCCGCTGGCCGCCGACACGAAGCTGACGAGGATCTGGTAGCCCTGGTCGATGTCCTGCGAGCTGCTGCTGTGGCGCGGCGTCGCCTGCGACTCGCCCGAGCCGCGCGAGCTGCGCATGACCCTGCGACACACACGAAGCACACACAGAAGAGGGGTGAGCCACAGCGAAGGCGGGTGGAGCGATAGATCGAACACGTACTTGAGGCGGCGGCCCATGAAGAACGAGTTGTTCAGCGCGGCGATGGCGGCCTCGACGCCGGTCCCGGCGGCCACGTTGACGAAGCCGTAGTACAGCGGGTCCTTGTTCTTCGCGCGACAGACGATGGCGGACTGCACGTTGCCGTGCGGCGAGAAGAGCGTCCACAGGTGGTCGTTGGTGCAGAAGTACGAAAGGTTGCCCACGAAGAGGCTGTCGGTCCGCGCGTGGGACGACTGCGCCTGCGGCGGCTGAGGCTGAGGCTGCGGCGTGGGCGGTGGGAGGGATGTGTTGGTGGACATGGGTCTAATTCTGGCCTATCTAAGGGTGGGAAGGTCCCGATGAAATAAAAGTCTAAGAGGGCGGCAGCCAAAAATCAAAGAGAAGGGCTGCTGGACGAATGGCGCACAGTCACCCGCAGCGTAAAGGGTTGCCGGGGCTTTGGATAAAAAGAGTCAGAAAAAATCAAATATCTTCCGACAGGGCCGACGGGGGCATTACGTTGGTAGGCGACCGAAAAAAAAGAGTGTGGCGCAAACAGCAAACAACGAACGAATCACGAGCCGCGAGACGCATGCGTGGTGCTCGATGAAGTTATTTTGTGCCCTATGCGATGATCTTCGCCAGTTGTCTCTCCGGCAGGTCGCGCGCTATCTAGTTATCGATGGCACAGAGAGGTGTGGCGCAAAATGGTCGCAGTGGTGCTCTCTGTTTGGCCAGGTGGCCAGGTCCGAAAACCGAAGTGCCAACGGCGCGCACCTCGGCCACCGCCGCGTCACCACCACCGCACCTCCGCGGCGGTGCCGGCACCCGGAGACACGCCATGACGACGACGACGACCCGATGGCATGATGACGACGACGACGACCCGATGGCATGACGATGACGACGACAGCCCGATGGCATGATGACGACGACGACGGCCCGATGACACGACGACGACGGCCCGGTGACATGATGACGACGTCGCTCTGCTGGAGCTGCTCAGGGCGGTCACTTCCTGTCACTTCCTGAAGTCATTATATTTCACATGTCCTTGTACTTAATGATGCAAACGTATTCCGCCTATCGCATTACTCATGCGAAGTAATGCGAATTACTTTACTTAAAAATATGTCGCGCTTACGGTATTTTGCAGCGTTTTAGCGGTTTCTCGGATATTCATAGTCCTCGCTGAACGTCGTTGGCGGTCGGAGCGAGTGCGGATACTGGTGGCCTCGATGGCGGTGACCACTCCCGGCGACAACGCTTGATTGATGGCTTCGAAGAGGAGGAGACGCCGAATACCCCCGAGATAGTAACAGTTCCGTTGGCACGCGGGTCACGGGTGCGGCGCCTGCGACGCGGAAGGCGACGGGTGGCCGGTCGACGAAGGACCTGCACACCGACCGGTCGGTTAGGGTTAGGGTTAGGCTCCTCTGCCTCTCTCCCCGCGCCAGACGCGCCAGACGCGCGCTGGCCCTGTCGGTGCGCCAGACACCACCGCCGCGACCGTGTCGCTGTGGCGGCGAGGTCCGCAGCAGCGCAGCGCAGCGCAGCGCAGCGCAGCGCAGACACCGCAGACCTTGCGGGAGAGGCGCGCAGACGCTACGGACGAGCGGCCGGTACCTGCAGCGCGACCGTCTGCAGCGCCGCCGTGGCGAAGGCCCGCACCTCCGCGTCGCCGTCGCGCAGCAGCGCCGCCAGACGCGTCGTTCCGCCCGCCCGCGCGATGAGGCCGCAGTTGGCGGGGTGCGCGGCCAGCACGGCCAGGGCGCCGATGGCGTTGCGCCGCACCTCCGCGTCGCCGTCCTGCAGCAGCGCCACCAGCGGCTGCACCGCCGCCCGCCCCGCCGCCGCCTGGTTCGGCCGGTGCAGCGCGACGTGCCACAGCGCACCCACCGCGATGCGCCGCACGGCCGCGCTGGGGTCGCACAACAGCGCCACCAGCGGCTCGACCGCGCCGGCGCTGGCGACGACCGCGGCGGCCTCCGCCGGCCGCGCGATGTTGCCCAACGCGCCGGCCGCCTTCTCGCGCACCGCTGCGTCGGCGTCGCCCAGCAGCGACACCAGCGGCGCGACGGCGCCGGCTCTGGCGAAAGCGACGGCGCTGTCCGCGTCGAGGGCGACGTACCAAAAGACGGCGGCCGCGTTCTGCCGCACCGCCGCCTCGTCGTCGTGCAGCCCGCGCAGCAGCGCGTCCATCGTCGCTGTGGAGCGAGCGATGGGCGCGCGGTTGGCGGGGTGCAGCGCCAGACACCACAGCGCGGCCGCAGCCTGCTCCCGCACGGCGGCCGCTGGATCGCCCAGCAGCACCCCCAGCGGCTCCAGCGCGCCCAGCCGCGCGATGCGCTCCTGGTGCACCGGCTGCACCGCCAGCGTCGCCAGCGCCCGCGCCGCGTTGTGGCGCACGGCGGTGTCCGCGTCGCGCAGCAGACCGACCAACGGGCCGACCGCCTCGGCGAAGGCGGCCAGGGCGCGGCCCTCGGGGTGGTGGGCGACGTTGGCGAGCGCCTCGGCGGCCCGGCGCCTCACCTGCGCGTCTCCGTCGCCCAGCAACGATGCCAACGGGCCCACGGCGCCCGCTCTGGCGATCCGCAGCTGGTTGGCGGGGTGGACGGCGATGACCGCGAGGGCCCGGGCCACGTTCTGCCGCACCGTCGCGTCCGTCTCGCGCAGCAGCGCCGCCAGGAGACCCACCGCGTCGACGACGGCCGGCAGCTGACTGTTGGCGGGGTCTGCGGCGATCACGGACAAGGCGCCCGTCGCGTGTTGGCGCACGACGAGGTCCGCATCGCCCAGCAGCGACACCAGCGGCTCGACGGCCCCCGCCGCCGCCACCGTCGCTTTGAACGCGCGGTGCACCGCGATGTTCCACAGGGCCCCCGCGGCCATGTGCCTCACCGCCGCGTCCGCGTCTCGCAGCAGAGACACCAGCGGATCCACCGCGCCCGCACCCACCACCATCGCCGCGTTGTCCGGCGCAATGGCGACGTAGACGAGCGCCGCGGCCGCGTTGCGTCTCGCCGACGGGTCCGCGTCGCGCAGCAGCGATACCAGCCGGTCCGCCGCCCCCGCGCTGGCCACAGCGGTCTGGTTCGCTGGGTCCGCTGCGATATGGACCAAAGCCTTCGCCGCCCCCGTTCGGACGAGGGCGTCGTCGTCGCGCAGCAGTCGCACCAGCGGCGCAATTGCGCCGGCCCTCGCCACCGCCGCTGTGTTCTCTGGGGCCGCAGCGATGCCGGACAGCGCCTCCGTGGCCTGCTGCCTCGCAACAGTGCTGGGGTCGGCCAGCATCAGCACTAACGAATCGATCACACCGACTCGGGCGGCCACCGACTCGTCGAGGATCTCCCGCACCGCAGCGGGGAGCCCCGCGGACGACTCCTCGTTGGCGTCGCCATTTCCTCCTCCGCCGCCATCGTCATCGTCGTCCGAGTATTCATTGATTTCACCGCTAATTTCGTTCAGAATGGTCCGCCCCGAGGTGTCCACCAACGGCGCCGCGTCGCTGAACACCAACGAGTTGAAGTCGTCGCTGGCGTCGCTCATGGTGCGAGACTCACCACTTCGAATCAATGACACACGCTATGTACTAGATACGACAAAAACTGTGGACTTGTGTGTCTCTTGAGGACAGCGATGGCAGATTCCTCACGAGATATCCTTTCGCATCTGACGGCTACTTCTCCAGTTGGGATTTATTTGTATCCCATATCCCCACATCACAGACCAACACAGACCAACACAGACCAACACAGGACTATCCCAGAGTCTCCCAGAGTCTCCCAGAGTCTCCCAGAGACTGTCGCAGACGTGGCGGGGCGCGGCCACCTCTGCGCTACGCAGTTTGGCCGGGGGTTTCTCCTCTCCGCAGCGGCCGGTCCTCTGATGGCGGCCGCGAGTGCGTGTCAGGCCGCTGCAGTTGAGTGGAGCGTTTCGAGAAGCGATGTGTGTAGGAGCGAAAGGTCCGGTTGAATCTGTCGAAATTTGGCCGCATTTCAACGACTTGATCCAACGCATATCCTCGCCTACTTGCCTCTATCTACGCGAACAAGATACCGCGAATCATTTTCTTTACCCTACGATAAGAGTTCTATTCCACCGTATTTTTTGTTTGTTTCGTGTGTGACGTCAGTGACCATGCACAATCGATTCAACTCACACGCTCGGGAGGTCGAGCGGACCCCTGACAGCGTCTTTTTGGGAAATCTGTCTTTCTTCTGCACACATAACCAGCTTCGCGATTTGCTTTCGCCTTTTGGAACCGTCAAAACCATTAAAATTTGCAAAACGAAGCAGAAGGAGCCCCTGCACTACGGCTTCGGTCGCTTCTTGACCGTTGAATCTGCGCAAGCCGCCATTAACGCTTTGAACGGGAAGCTCTTCATGGGCCGCAAACTAAGGTATCCTTCCCGCCTCTCGCTCGGTGGTCGTTGTGGCCTCTCTCTCACCGTTGTGGCATCGCAGACTCTGCAGCGGCGAGGCGCCCACGTCGTCGTCTCCGTCGGCGCTGGACGAGGGCGTCCAGGTGCTGGTCAGCTTCGTGTCGTACCAGATCCACACCAACGTGACGGAGGAGATGCTGTCGCAGCTGTTCGCGCCGTACGGCCAGGTGCTCGACAGCGTCGTCAAGTCGCACGTGTCGCACTTCCTCGGCGCCAACCAGAAACAGGGCGGCTACGGCTTCGTGGCCTTCGCGACGAAGGAGGCGGCGCAGTCCGTCGTGGACCAGGGCACCATCAACTTCACCTTCGGCGAGGTGCAGATCCACTGCGACTGCAAGCTGTCGAAGGCCACGGCGACGCGCCTGGGCATGTCGATGCCGTCGCCGCGGGTCGCCGCGCCGGACGCCGACGCGACGAAGACGTCGCCGCGCGACGCCGACGACTCGGATGACCACGTGTCGGTGCTGACGATGAGCACGGTCGCCGAGGAGGGCGAGGCCAGCACGTCGCCGTCGGCGGCCACGTGGAACCACTCGGCGACCAAGAGCCCCCCGCTGCCGGCGAAGGCGACGCTGAGCGACACGCGGCCCGTGTCCTTCTCGTCGGGCTACTCGAACGAGTCCGCGGCCACCTTCGGCGCGTCGCCCTCGATGCAGTCGCCGCTGTACTCGCGCGCGTCCACCTCGCCGATGGCGCAGTACCCGCCGCAGGGGCCGCAGGGGCAGTACCTCCCCGCCCACCTCCTCCACGGCCACCCCCACGCCGCCCACGGCCACCCCCACGGCCTCGGCCACCCCCACGGCCACGGCCACGCGCAGAGCCAGTCACCCCCGATGTACGTGCGCGTCGAGTACCCGCCCGCCCAGTCCGCTGGCCCGCCGCCCTCGACGGCGTCCTACGCGCCGCCGTCCTACGCGCAGCCGTCCCACCCGCAGCCGTCCTACCCGCAGCCATCGCTGCCGTACGCGTCGCCGTCCTACGCGCAGGCGTCGTACGCGCCGCCCGCCCCGTTCGCCGTGTCGATGGCGCAGCACCAGTCGCCGCCGCCGCCGCCGCCCTTCGCGTACCACCAGCCACCGATGCCGATGCAGATGCCGATGCAGATGGCGTCGCCAGGCTACGGCCCGGGGCCCGTGCCGATGCGCGCGCCCGTCGCGCCGATGGGCTACGCGCCGCAGAGCCAGTCGCCGCCGTCGTATCTGTCGCCGCAGCCGCAGCCGCAGTCGCAGCCGCAGCCGCAGCAGCCCTTCGCCCTGCACCTGCTGCCGCACGGCTACGTGCCGCAGCTGCAGCAGGGACCGCTGGACTCGCCCCGCGGCCCGTTCGTGCACGTGCTCTCCGCCGCGCCGCCGCTGCCCTTCGCGTTCCACCGCTGAGGCCGCCGCCGCCCCTCCGCCTCCTCTGCCCCCTCTCCGCCTCTCTCCCTCTGGCTCTCCCTCTGGCTCTCTCGTCCGTTGTGCCCCGCCTCCCCATGCGTCCGTCCCCTGTGTCCCCCTATGTGTCCCTGTGTCTCTGTGTGTGTCGCTCTGTGTCTCGTCGATTTCTTTCGCGCGGGTCGCCCCGCACCGCCCGCGCGGCATCACTTCGCCCCCCACCCCCCGCCCATCTGCGTCTTGGTCTGTTTGTGTTGCTGCTCCGCTTGATCGCTGCCGTTGTCGTTGGCCGTTTGTTTCGTCGCTGCCGTTGGCCGCGCGGCTCTGTTCGCCGCTGTGTCGCGGCTGTGTCGCCGTCTGCGTTTGTTGCCCCCACCGCACCGCCCCGGCGGTGTGCATTGATTTCTCGACTGTTTCTTGTGCCCTGTGTGTCCCTCTGTGTCGTGTCGTGCCGTGCAGTGCTGTGCTCCTCTGTGTCGTGTTGTGCTTCTCTGTGTCGTGCTGTGTCCCGCTTTGCTTTGCTCGTTGCTTTGGCCCCATTCGTCTGCCCCGTACGTACGTCTTAGACCGGACCGCCCGCCTCAAATCTATCTGGTATTGCCCCCCCCCCTCCTCCTCTCTTTGTCCGTTCGATGTGTCTCCGTGTCTCGCCGCTGTGTGTGTGTCTCCGTCCCGCCGCGCGCGGTGTCTGTCTCGCGGTGGCTGCGGCGCCACGGCCTCCCGCGACATGTGTCGGTGACGCTGTCCTTTGTCGCGTGTCCTTTGTCGCGCGTCAGTTTGTCGCGTCGCCGGCGATGCGCCTGGCCGTCGTCCCGCCGCCGCCTCCGCCGCCGCTGCGCGTCCCATCCATCCGCCCTCGATCGCAGTTCCTCCGTTACATCTCTCTCCTCTCCCCGCACCAACGAACGCCCGCCCCCCTGCGGCCGCCACTGCCGCAGTCCGTGTCGCGCGGTGTGTCCCCCCTCCCACCTCGACCCCACCTATCTCTATCGCTCTCCCTCTATATCTCCCCCTCTATATCTCTCTCCCTCTATCTCCCCCCCCCCTATATCTCTGCCTCTGTCCGCCTCTGTGGCCTTTGATTTGCTCTGTTTACTGTTCCGATCTGCCGCATCTCTCGGCTCTGCTCTGCACGCCACCCCGCGTCGTCTCCGTCGTCGTCGCCATCGTTCATCGTCTGCCATCGCTGTGCACCCCCCACCCCACCCCGCCGCTCCGCCGCCTGCTGCTGTCCTGTTGCCAGCTGCGCCGCCCTCAAAACGATTTGAAAAAGAAAAAACCCAGTTGAAATGTGTCTCGGTTGCCAGTTGCGCCTCTTGTCCCTGTGTGTCCCCGTGTGTGTCCTGTGTGTGTCGTGAGTGTGTCACCGTGTGCCGTGCAGTGTGCGTGCTGCCCCTCCCACCCTCCCCTGGCGATAGACCGTGTCCCCTGTGTCTCTCGACGTCTGTTCTCTCTCTCCGTCTCTGTTCTGTCTCTGTTCTCTCTCTTCCCCCCCCCCCTCTCTAGCGGTTCTCGCTGTGTTGCGTGTCCCCGTGTCCCTATGTGTCCCGCCAGTTGCAACGTGTCTGGTCGCTGAATGTTCGCGTCGCTGTCACTGTGTCGCTGTCGCCGTCGCTGTGTCGCGGCATCTGTTACGGTCCCTTTCTCTGCCGCCGTTCTCTTCCTGTCGCGCCGCCCGCCGCCGCGCCTCGGCCGCTTACGAGCCGCCGAATCGTTCGCCGTGCGGCGGCGGGCGTCGTTTGCGTTTCGCTTTTGTTTTGTTTTGCGGTGCTCGTCTCCGCCACCCACAGTCCCCGGCGCGGCGCCTCCCCCGCACCGTCCGCACCTCTCCCCCCTTTGGATTTGCACTCTTTCGCCCCCCGTGTCACCTGTGTCACCTGTGTGTCTCGTGCCCTCCCCCACCCACAGCTCCTCGCCCGCCACCCTTCGCGCCGCTCTGTCTCCCTCTCTCTCCAGTCTGTTCTGTCGCCTGCTGTCGTCTCTGTCTGCCTGTCTCCTGTGTGTGTCTCCTGTGTGTGTCTCCTGTGTCTCGAGTGTGGTGAGTGTGGTTCTGCGCTGTTCCTGGTCACCGTCGCCTCTAGTCTCTCCCTCTTGTTCTGCCTCGTGTAACGTCCGCGCCAATTGACTTCCACTGCACTCCATTGTGCTGTTCTTCTTGATAGATGGCTGCCCAGGTGATCCTGCAGGCGGGAAGACGGGTAAGCGAGGCAACCGCCAACCGGTACCACTCCTCGCATGACGACGACGACGACGACGACGACGACGACCTCTGGGTTATCTGTGTGCACCTGGGTTTGGAAGGCGAGGAATTCCTCCGTCGCGAATCCGGACATTTGCAAATCCGGGATTTGCAAAAGAAAGTAGCAAATCCGGGATTTCTCAAGGAAATCCTTCGCGGGGGGAGCGGCGAACATCCCAAAAGTTGAGGCGGCGTGACTGAAGCTTCTTCAGAACTCTCGTTGATCTTCTTCGATCACAACCTATTTGTCTGAGCCATCTTCGTTCCCTCTTGTTTAAGTCAATTCAGACAACCAAACCAATGACTTCTCTCTTTGAAACTGAGTTCGATATCCCCGAGTGGTGGTTTCTTCTTATGTCGGACACCCTCGATATCCCCGACTGGTGGCTTCTTCCCACGGACCTTGAAGATAAGTGCGGAAGTTTCTCCAATGAAGTGATTACCAGTTCACTTTTGGACGAACCAATCGTGTTCGCCCAGAGCTTCGTCAAGAGATGCGAGCGTAATCGTTCGTTAGTGCCGCTTTCTCCTGCCTTTCTCGAGTCCATCAACATCGGAAACCACGCGACCACAAGCGACAGGAAAGCCTTCGGCCTGCTCATGGACTTCAAGCGATTCTGCTCGGACGACCTCGAAAGCAGCGGACGAGCGATTCGAGATCACCTCAGGGGAACTGACTCCACCGTCCAAGATCTCCTCTCCCGCCCGACCGGCGCCATGGAGGTCGTTAACGAGACGCTACCGGAAGCCATCGCGTTCCTTCTCTTCATGCGCGACGTGCGCCGCCAACGAGTATCTAAGACGATGTTTCTGCTGGTCGTGTCGTGTCTGGAGGGCCGCGGGCTGCTCTGTCGCCACGCCGGCGTCAACCCCACCGGCCGCTATCTCTGCTACCGCCGAGTGCACCGAGCCATCGTCGTTGAGAGACGCTACCCGCGCGCCTAAGCGACCACTCGTGGCCCACGTGCTGTTGTCACCGCTGCCGTATCCTCGTCCATCTGCTGTAGACTTGCCATAGACCCCATTTAACGTATACTACTAGCCCCCATCGATCCCATCTCACTACATCGCCTTTATTCTCGCTGAGAGCACACCGCACACTGCGCACTGAACGAACAGACTGGGTGTGGCAGTGGCGACGACCTCCACCGCGTGCACCAAGCCGTCGCGACAGCTGAGACAGTCCCCGCCGGAGGAAGCAACGGAGCCTCCGCCGTATCGACGGCGACAGGAGCTACGGCGACTACCCCTGCGACGCCTTCAGGGGACGGAGTGGGCGATAAATCAGCCTCGGCTCGATCCAAAGCGAATTGGGGCAGGGGCAGCACCATCGTGGTGACGTCGTGGTGGACGAGCCGCCCATCGCCCTATCGCCCATCCCCACCGCCTCGCCGACCTTCGTCGCGAACATTGACTGCGTCGCTGTGGTACGCACGGTGGCCGATCGGCTCGACACCACCGCCCTGGCACCTTTGCCACGAGTGACTTTCCCCTTTTGTGCCAGACCAGACGGCAAGACCCCCCCCTTTTTTTCATTCTCCACTCTATAGGTCCTTCCGAGAGAGAGACGTGAGTTCAACTGAATACGTTTCTAACATAGTTAGACTACACCACGACCATAACCTAAAACCTTAACCCTTACACCTATTAGCACCCAACACCTAAACAAAAGAGATGCGGGGGATAAGAACAGAGCAGAACATAGGCTTTCGGATAAATCAGTTGGGAATCAGTTTGACTTTTTGATTTTCTCGCGAGTTGTATCCCTATTCAACCATGTTTGGTGCTCATTTCCGAAAAATCAAGTCAACTGGCTGTAGGAAAGTGTCTTCTCACAGCCGCCAACTCTGCATCATCGGGAGAACCATGGCCATCTCACTATTTGTAAGTTTCCAAAAGTTGTAAAGTGTTTACAATTATATCATGGACCAAAGGGCGTTTTCTGTAAATAAGTGTTCCCTGTCGAAATCTGCTGCCAAAGTTTGATTTTTGTGGTGGCGGTACGATGAGCGGGTCGCGAGCTGCGCGGCGAGGTCGGCAACCTGCTCCTGCAGACACTCCTTCGCGCTCACGACGAACTCCAGCTCCTCGAGGTGCGCCGTGAGCGCTTCGTTGGCGCCGCGCGCGGTCGACAGACTGGCGGTGAGCGCCTGCTGCGCCTGTTCGGCGTTGGCGAGCGCCAGCGACAGCGCGTGGTTGTCGGCCGCCGCCTTGCCCAGGTCGAAGAACAGCGACCGCAGCAGCTCGCGGTTGGCCCCCAGCGACAACGGCAGCGACGCCGAGCTCGCGTGGACGTTGTTTTCGTATTTGTTCTGCACCTGCAGCGCGCGGTGGGCGGCGTCGACCTCGCACTGCAGCGTCTGCACGCGCTGTATACGCCACCACCGTGTGCACCGGCCATCGTCGGTCGCTTCGCCACCATCCGACGCCATTGTGAGGACCCGGTGGCGTCCCGACGAGGGTCCGCAGCACCGTAGCGTACGCTACCACAACAGACGACCACCCGCAGTCGGTGGAGAGGCAGTGGGGGGATTCATATTTCATTCGTAACGAAAGCTTACAACCGCAACAGCAGCTGCAACTGCAACTGCAACTGCAACTGCAACTGCTGCAGCAGAAACTGGCAAAAAGGGACTACTCTGGAATGTACGGTGGTGGGGGGCGCAGCGGCGGCGAACGAGGAACAGGCGAAGACTACGGACGGACGGAGGGGACGCGCACAGCGCACAGCGACCGGTGGCGCGCGGTCACGTCTGCGAGCCGCGCGCCACGTTGAGCCCTGGCAGACTCATGTTCTCGTCGGAGCTGCGCGAGCGCGACAGACGGTTGTAGTGCTCCTTCGCCATTTGCTGGCGCTTCAGCTGCTCGGCCGGAGACAGCTTCGGCGCCACGGTCGGACCGGCCAGCCGCTTGAGCGCGCGCTGTTGGCTGGTGGACAGCGGCGCCGCCGGAGGAGACGCGGCGGGCGCTGGCGAGCCGGGCGCCGCAGCGGGCGAGTCTGGCGTCGACGAGGCGGACAGACTCTGGCGCCTCTTGGCGTCGGACGCAGGGGTGCGCGGCGCGCTGCCGCTGGAACTGCTGGCACGTCGCGCGGCCGCTGCCGCGGGCGGGGTCACCGCTGGCGACCGACCCGCCGGACGGGCCGCACTGTCGCGGCGATTGGTGTCGCGGGTGGACTGTGTGGGCGACGGCGACGCGAGATCGGTTGTTGCGGCGGGTGAGGGCGCGACAGCTGCGGCAGTCCCCGCCGGAGGGGGCAGCGGAGCCTCCGCCGCATCGACGGCGACAGGAGCCGCGGCGACGACCTCTGCGGCGCTTTCGGGGGACGGAGTGGGCGACAAAGCCCCCTCGGCTCGATCCAAAGCGAACTGGAGCAGGGGCAGCATCGTGGCGACGTACTGCTGCTGCTCGAGTTTCCGCCGACGGTACTCGCGCTCGTCGGCCGCGTCCTCGTGCAGAATGTTGAAGAACACGTCCTGCAGCACGGCGACGACGTCCGAGTTTATGATCGTTACCTCTTGCTCCGTGACTCCATTGAGAGAGCAGAACGCGGAAAAGAAGGAGGGAAACGTGCGCCGACCGTCGACGTGGATGACGTCGGCCACGACGTCCACCACTCGCTCCTGCCGCAGACTTTCCACGAGCAACCGCGACGCCTGCATGGGTATATAGTGTCAGAACCCTTCTCTATTTGCTTGTGATGTTATAGTGACGCTAGAGTTCGTAGTTATGGCGCAGGAGGAGCATTGGACGACGACTCGGCGGCAACACAGCGGGTGTGCCCAGAGCTGCCCAGAGCTGCCCAACCCAGACACTGACATGCCAGGCGCTCCCTCTATGCTCTGCGCTCCCTCCATGCAAAAGAACAACTTTTGCGTCATTATGGTGAGATCTCCTTGTATCCCTGTGTTGGGTATACTCAAAATGGACCTTAGTACAGTGTATATCTGAGCATCGTTGTATTCGGGTATCCCGCAATTTTAGGTGTCGGGTATCCGGATACCCAAACAGTGCATGATGATGACGGTACATCCCAATGGACCCAGACACCCCCACCCCAGACTTTGGAGTCAGTCCAATCTAGCGCCTTCTTGATCGATATATCGCCCATTCTGGGGTATTCTGAAGAGACCTTCTCTCTCAAGCTTCTTTATGGTCTTTGTAATGTTGTTGTGGGGGAACTTTTGGTATAGTACTTCACAGACACTTGCAAAAAGCCGTCAACTACCGAGGTGTCGAGGTTAGCGGGCTGTTTGTGCAGGTATTTGACCTTCCTTTGGACGCAATTACCGCGCTAAGTGTGCAAACGCAACAATTACACGTACTTACATGGCTTGCATTGATATTTCTGTGATAATTCTGGGAGAGTTCGTCCGTGGAGTAGGTCAAACATCCACCGAAAGCGGTCGATATTCTAAGTCGACGCCACCATTGCAGCAACCGAATACCACGAACCTATGAGAGAAAAATTTAGAAAAACATACTGCCATGTAGGCTAGTAATAGATGTATCGATCTCATTGAAAATTACACTTTTCTACGACGTTTCCGTCGAGTTCCATCGAAAATAACAGGCGAAAGTGTTGATTCGCGACAGTTTTGGTCCAGGAGAACGGCTAGAACTCTGGTAATACTCGTCAGCCACCCGAATAGCCACTTTCGTTGGATGTCCCCTGTATAGATGCATAGATTGACAGCATTTGTTCCGGCCGGAGCTCATGCTGAGCCGTCGAAACGGGCCGCCAACGACGCGAAAACGACACCTCAGCGGGGTCGACCCTCTGGATCCGAGAGGAAAACGACCCCGCGACCGCTCCTCGTGCCGCACAGGGTCAACTGTGGACAGCGCAGCACATACAGTCATACACAGGCTTCGTCGTCACACCGCCGAGTCGGTTTACCTGTCGGCGAGCGTCGCAGCAGCCGCTTGCAGCGCCTGCCGACCACGCGACGCTGCCAGCCGCCGCCGCCACCTCGGACGGAGCCATGTCTGGCAGCTGCGACCCAGCACATGCTACCATGGAGCAGCAGCCACTGCGGTGGCGGCGGCTGTGACCGCTATCCGAGTGTGGGCGGATTCAGTTGGCGGAGCACGGCCGGCGGTGCGCCGACGGTGCGGCGGGCGGCGAGGGCCCAGCGCGGTGGGACCGCCGCGGCCGCCACTCCGCCATCGCAGCCCCTCGGTCCAAGCACTGGGATATGGCTGCGAGCGGCGGTCCCGCTGAGCGGAGCTGCGCATCTCCGCGGCGCTGCTGGCGACCTGTTGCTCCCGTGCCACCTCCGCCACTGCTGCCGCTTCGTCGGTCAGCAGCGCTTCGCACGGCCGCGGTGGAGGTTCGCTAGTTAAACGGGGCCTTACAGCGACAGCGACGGCGACGGCGACGACAGCGAGGGGCTCAGGAGTTGTACTTGCAGGGGCTGCCGTCGCCGATGCAGACGCGCAGGCGCTCGGTGAAGGCGAAGAAGGCGGGCAGGCGCTCGAAGACGAAGGGGTGCAGCTGGTAGTGCGGCGTGCCGAAGACGCGCTGCGCCACCTCCGGCTGCCCCTCTTTGTAGCGCGCGTCCACCGCCAGCAGCTGCCGCACCGTCGCGTCGGTCTGCGCGACGTGCATCGCGCGCTGCATGAGGCCGGCGAGGCGGCGGAAGGCGGCCGTCTTCGCGACGAAGACGTTGCGGTAGAAGCAGAGCCGCGTGCGGTCGAACGCGCGGATCTGCGCCTCCGAGTACTGCAGCGCGCGCAGCAGCGCGTCCCAGGCCGCGAGGAAGGGCGCGCCGTGCCAGTAGCGCACGAAGGTGACGAAGTCGGAGCCGGCGCGCAGGAAGGGCACCACGTCGAAGTCGAAGTGCCGCGCCAGCTTCAGGTGGCCGTAGATCAGCTCCGTCGACTGCGAGAAGCCGTTGTAGTGCAGCGCGCGCGCCACCGTTTTGTACGTCGCCGTCACGACGAAGTCCACGTCACCGGCGGCGGCGGTGGTGGCGGCGGAGGAGGCGTTGGCGTCCGTCGGTAGGTACGGCGAGAACAGCGACGCCGCCGCCGTCGCACCGCCGCCGCTGCCGCCACCGCCACCGCCGGTGCCGTGCGCGGCGAGTCGCGCGGGGAGGAAGGAGGCGTTGTAGAGCAGCGACTCGAAGAAGACGCTCGGCGGCAGCGTCACGACCTCCGCCCACGCGGCCGCCGCGTGGCACGCGACGAAGGCCTCCGCCAGCGCGCGCGACTCGTCGCTGTGCGCGATGATGAAGAGGCGCGTGCGCGTGCCCGGCGCCGCGACGAGGCGCTGCAGCTCCTCGTCGCCGCCGCAGTCGCCGCCGGCCGCCGCAGTCGTCGTCGTCGTCGTCGACGGGGGCGGCGGCAGGGCGACGGGGCGGTAGTGGCGCGTGATCTCGCGGCACAGCGCGTCGATGCGCACGTCGGTGTCGAAGCTGCGCCAGTCGACCTCGCGCAGCAGCGACGGCAGCGCGGCGGGCGCGATGGTCTGCGCGGGGCCGACGAGCAGCGCCTTCTGCGCGGCGGGCGGCTGGCGCGCGACGACGGCCCGCAGCGCCTCGTCGAGCCACGGCCGCACGCCGCGACACGTGTCGGCGGGCAGCGTCGGCTGCGCGGGGTCGTCGGGGATCTGCGCGAGCTGCGGCGCGTACAGCGAGTGCGCCACGTCGTCGACGAAGAAGTGGCACTGCAGAAACGCGGCGAACGAGGCGAAGCCGCGCTTCACGCCGCCCGAGACCACCCAGAACTCGTTTTTCTTGCGCACGAGGCGGCCCTCGTACAGCGTCGCCAGCGGCAGCGGCGGCACCGACCGCGACGACACGTGCGCGTCGTACCAGGCGCCCTGCGTCGCGTCGTCGTGCGGCGGCCACAGCGTAACGCGCGGCCGCAGGTGCCCGTGGCTCGCGGCGGCGGCGTCGGAGGCGGCGGCGGCGGCGGCGGCGGCGGTGGCGCGCTGGTGCTCGCGCTGCGAGGCGGCCTCCATCGCCTCGGCGACCTCCAGCGGCCGCAGCAGCAGGCGGTGGCGGTGCGTCAGGTGCTCGACGGCGGCGCGGTAGGCCGCCTCGTGGGCGAGGCCGAGGCGCTGCAGCAGCTGGTAGAGGATGGGCATGCGCGCCGCGAAGTTGTACGACGCGATGTGCGTCAGCCACAGCGACTCGTAGCGCGTCCACGCCGACGGGAACTGCTGCTCGCGCACCACCGAGAACGTGTCGTTGTTGATGCGGAAGCGGTGCGGCCGGTGCGGCGCGCCGCCGCCCGCGGCGCCGAGCTGCCGCCCGTCGCCGTGGTCGCCGTGCAGCGCGCTGCGGTTGTGACGCGCCTGCAGCGTCGCGTACTTGTAGCGGTTGAGGCGGTTGACGTTCGCGACGGGCTCGTCGAGGCGCCGGCCGCCAGGTGCAGCGGCGGGGGCCGCAGCAGTGGCGGTGGCGGTGGCGAAGTGTCGCTGCCAGCGCTCGCGGAAGGCGGCGTCGGCGGAGGCGCCGCGGCCCTGCTCGTGCTCGATCATGTGCCAGAGCGCGTCCTGCTCGTGGAAGTGCTTGAAGTTCTTGGAGGGCAGGTCGTAGTCCCACCACTCGCGGAAGAGCGCCTCGGCGTGCAGCCGCGGGCGGAAGAGGAACGAGCCGGCGCAGGGCAGGTCGTCGCGCCAGGGGAAGTTCGAGAAGAACAGCAGCTTGCTGCGCGTCACGTCGCGGTTGCCCAGCAGCACCATGTCGTGGTGCGTCTCCTCGCGGCGCTGCCAGTCGCGCACGGCGTCGTCGATGGAGCGGTTGAAGGCGAAGGGCGACACGGCCGCGTCGCTGTCGATGTACCACACGTAGTCGTACTTGTGGCCCAGCTTCTTCGTGATGTACCACAGCGCGGGCAGCTTCGCCCACGAGGCGGCGCGGAACTGCTGCAGGCCGACGTGGAAGCCGGAGGCGACGTCCTTGGCGACGTGCTGGCCGTCCAGCATCATCGGGTCCTGCGTCGCCCGCGGGTACTTCTTCAGCGCCTCGCTCACGAGGTTGCTCACGTCGTTCTGCAGGTAGTAGAAGTCGTAGTTGTGGTGGGTGGCGTAGGCGTGGTTGATGACGGCCGTCATCGAGAGGTAGTGCTGGTCGTGGTAGCCCGGCTGCAGGTCGCGGTTGTCGATCGTCACGATCAGACACCTGCTGCCCGCTTTGCCACCACTGCCGCCGCTTCCACCAACCCCATCGGTTGATGAGGAGGTGCTCGCACCGGTGCCAAGCTTGCACAGGACCAGCTCCAGGAACAGCAGCGCTGCGAACCACGTGCGCCTCCAGTGCGTCATGGTACTTTCGTTCACTCACCGCCACGGTCACACCAACACCAAGCTCAGCAATAAAACGCGGCAGACACCGAGTGCCGAGTCCATAAGATATGAACAGGCACCGACCGAGAGCAGAGAGCGATTTGCTGCGAAACGCGACGAAACAATCAAATATCCCCAGACGCACAAACAAACACAGATCACCTCAGCAGAGGAAGCTACCGACGGATGCATAGGCTTCTGTCAGGCCCGGCTCACAAACGTTCTGTACATATTGGTAAGCGCTAATCCCAAATATCTAATGTTAGAATATGAATGGATATGGCCACGGCAAGGCGGCCACCTCCCCAGCTCCGCCGCAACCTCGTCACCCATTGCAGCGCCTGAAGAGGAGGTGACCGCGCAGGCGGCTGAAAATGAAAGGTGAAAAGTGCCCTGAAAACTTGAAAAGAAGGACGAGGACGACTGGTCGCCCGCCGTCCACTGCGACAGAAAGAAATAGGACCGCGATGGTCGCGCGGAATTCGCTTCGTTGGAACCATGCCAATCGCCCTGCTATTCCATTGAACGGTGCTGGGGCTGTACAACCTCAACTTGACCTCCCAGCCAACCGGCGACACCGCCCGACCTCTCCTACTGGAGATGTTGGCCCTGTTTCTTTCTCCGGCGCCTTCTTCTTTGCTGACATTCTACTTTACAAGCGTGTGTGAACAGAGCGACTATCGTCGTCCTGGACAAAGCACAGCTGCCGTCACAGGAGAAGCGCCGCGGTCTTCTGACCTTCGCCCGCTTCTGGACACTTTTGGAAGTAAACCTCGCACTACCTTTCTTTTGACCATCAGCAGTAGGTGTTGTTCAGTACCTTCGTTACCTTTATCGCTAAATACGAATGAAACCCTGTCGTGCGTATCAGTTACAAGCCGCGTGGCAGTGGCCAGTCATCGGTGTGGCGATGTTTCTCAACCCCCTCCCCCCATGTCGTATTCTTGATAGCTATGGCGACATAGCGCTTCTTTTCCTTCTTTCTTTCTCCGTCTTCTTGATTCTCGTGATGATTCCCGCGATCTGTGAGTGACTGATGAAATCGTTGGGTGACACCAGCGGTCTCCCCCTCCCTAACCCCTCTCTATGGTCCCTTTCTCCCTCTTATGTTTGACGTGCACGCAGCTCGACAGTGGTATTGGCGGAGGAGGTCTTTCCTACTGGATTGGCCGGGTGTGTAACCGGTACAGGCATCACTACTGTGGTGTCACCCCACCCGGTGCTGCGCCCCTGCTGCCGCTGTATCCATCGTCGCTGTCGAGACTGCGTTGCACCTATCTGCCTACTTTGCTGTCCCTCTGTTGCCGCAAAGTCTCCGTCGTGTTTGTGTCCACCGTCGTCTCCAGTTGTCATTGCTCAACAATTCGCGTGCGGCCGAGCGGTCTGCTCCGGCAGCGCCTCTCGTCTGTCGCTCTATTCTCATTGGTTTGCCGGGTACTCTCGTTGGTTTCTGTCCCGTTCTCACCCCCAAACGGGCGAGAACAGGATCGGTCGGTGTCACCTGCTGCGTTAGCCGCAGCGCGGACACCTATGCCCCTGGCCAGTCATCGTTCCGGCTGACTCGGCCTGACACTTCTTCGCTTCTCATTGCTCCATCTTTTACAGTTCGGACACCCCCATCGCGTGCGCCCTCTTGACCGTTGGCGCCGCCTCAGTAGTTTGCCATCGCTGAGCGCTTCGCTGGCGACCGACCGTTCATGTTGCGTGAAGGGACCGCGGTCGTTTTGTTTGTTTGCTCCTCGCGCGATCGTCGTTGTTGATTGGTTTCGGTGCTGTGATTGCTGTGGAGGTTTGTATGTTGCGCGGTGTCTCTTTCTGTCTATGTTGTTGCTGCGACGCGGAGTCTCCGCATGGCGGCCCCTGTGGCCCATGTCGGTCGCGTTTGCGTCGCCCTATGTGTTGTTTGTCAATCGATTGCCCCTCCAACAGCTGGAGCCGTCGCCCCTAGAGCTGCGTCCTCGGCCGCCTGTCACTTTCTACGGGCCTGTCTATTGACCGCGCGCCGCCAGGGCAGCCGTTTCCCCATCAGTCGAGTATGTTTCGAGTACGCGTCGTTGCGTACCGCCCAAGAGTAGTCTAGTCTATATGTTACCCCGGCGGGCGGTTGCCGCCACTACTGTGGCGGGCGCCCGCCACGCGTCTGGCGGGTGCGAGTCGGGCCGCCCGTCGCTGTTACCTCTTTCTTTCGCGTTTCTTACATCGCGTACCTGGTTTGTGCGCACTGCAGTGCAGTGCAGCGCCATAGCCCCGTGTGTGGATTGCAGCAATCCATACGCGCACACCCCGCAGTGTCCTGTAATCGACCGTAACTGTTGTCGTGGACACCTCTCTTCCCCGCGTAGGTCTCTGCAGCGTGCCCGTGACAAACAGGCATTCCTAGGTGACCCCAGGTCGTCTGGTGACAGTAGGTGCTCGGTATATGGTATAGTGGTGTGTTGGGTGCGTGGGGCCCAAGATAGATACTGTGCACCGTCTGCTGTCGCTGGCGGCGTGAGTGACGGGTCACGGCAATGTCCAGTACAGTGTCGCTGCTGGTGATGCTACACATGAGAGGAACTGGTCAACGGAGATGTACGAGCCGCAGCCATGCTGGGAGCTGGGAGGCGGCTGGGAGAGAGCCTCAGGCGCAGAGAGACGAGAGGCCTTGGCGCTTGGACAGGGCCACAAACCAAACAATGACGGATACTGTGATCACCTCTATTGCGGAGCTGACCGACTTCGTGCGATCGACGCATGTGGAGTGCACCGACGATGGGACCGTCCACGTGGTGTCGGTCGTCGACGGCTCGTTGATTTCCCGTGGCCACCCCGCGCTCCGTTCGCCTTTGGCCGTATCCACAGTCGTCGCCCACTTCAATCATACCTACGAAACAGAGCTGTCTGGTAGTGTGGAGGCAGAGAGCGACCGATGGCTGCAGCTTTTTCGCATCGCCGTCCTGTCGGTGAGCCAATGCGTACGCGATGGCCGGCAGGGATCCGTCGGCCAAGAGCCCATTGAGCTTCTCCGCGCCAGTGGGACCTCTGATAGTACTCAAAAGACTGGACTAGAGCTCTGGGTCGAGCACAGCTGCCTCATCGCTGCAGTGCAGCGCGTGTTCCGCGAGCCGTCGCCTGCCATCGCCGATGTGAAGAAGATCGCGCTGGACGTCGGCTACCTGCTGCTCACACAGCGGCTGGACTTCAACCACTCTTCACTGGGGCTGGTGGCCCCCCTCCGACGGTGTGACGTGGCGGTGGCGAGTCTCTTCGCGCAGCTGCTGGAGTCGTTCATGGTCACGGCGCCCGCGCACTTCCCGTTCATGCCCGCGAGACACTTCGCGCCTGTCCACTGGCCCATCGCCGTCTCTGAGTCCTGCTCGGGCAAGGTACACAGTCTCTTCCGCTTTCCCGACCAGTCGATTCCGCGCGAAGCGCAGCGCTACTGCAACTACACGACGGTGCCGCGGCGCCAGCCGTGGCCTGGCCGGCTGTCGGCCTTGCAGCTGATCGAGGTCGCCATCAACGTTCTGGACACGCAGACCTCATCCCCGTACGTACATCCATTCAACTTCGCGCGAAAGCAAAAGCCGTCGCTGTGGAAGGAGTCGCCCACCGCGTCGCTCGAAGAGTGCGACGCTCTCGTGGCGCTGCTGAGAGGCGTCGTCCGCCGCCTGCGCGACGTCGACCCCAAGCTTCTCTACCGCACGGCGCTACATGCGGTCGATGGGGCACCTACTTGCCAGCTGTGTAGCTGCGGTGTTGGGAATATCTTCGAGCGCCTCAATCCGCTGCGATCAGCCGTCGCCGGGGCAGCCTTGAGAGAGCGAGCGCTCTGCCGGCTGTGTCTGCGCAGCGTCTGCACCGCCTGCATAGCGCCAGCGACGACCTACGTCGGCGATCAGGTGTGCCTTCGCTGTGACGGCGGGCTGGAGGCGCTGTCCCTGCGGGACTTGACGAAGACCCGTCGGCGGCTGCGCTTCCTCGCGCCCCGCCTCACACAGGCGGCGCTGGCGCAGCACCAGAAGCGGCTCGTCGGCGACGAGGTCCTCGGTGGCGCTTTTGATGAGGCAAACGAGGGCGAAGAGGACGGGGCAGACTCCCCGTGCTGCAGCGAGACGATGAGCGAGAGCTTGAAGGACTGGCGCGACCACTGCTCTGTGCACAGCGGCGGATAGGCGACAGCCACCAGTCACAGCCACAGCCACAGTCACAGTCACAGTCCCACGTATCCCTTTACCTTTAACGAGCTTTAGTACGCCCCTTCCCTCTCCCCCGCACGTGTTCTCACTGTCACAGGGCTCAACACAGGACTACATAGGCTCAACAGATCGGTAACGCGTTTAGTGTGCACTGTCAGCGACGGTGTCTCCCCAGTGTGTCGGTCGGTGATGGCCGTTTCGGTTTCGGTACCGCGCCACCAAAGTTTCGTCGATTTGACTCCCAAATTTGACGTCATCAGTGGGCAGTCTCATCAAATGACCGTCGTAGTTAGCCTCGAAAGGCCACCAAATTTGGCCGCGGACGAAGTTTTGGTCGCCGACGAAAAATGGGTCGGCCGGGCCGCCAGTTTTTGGTTCGCTCGGCCACCAGCTTCGCCGCGAACCAGTCTTCGCGAGATTCGTTGTCAGCTGATCACAATCGTATGGCCTGTGAACAGGTCCGCCAACGGCCTCAGTGCGGAGAAACCTCTGTGTTGGTCACAGGTCCCAGCGATTTGTCTTTCACGCGCTGCCAATGTCTCCAGTTGGAGCGCCTCGAACGGAAGTGTCGATAGACGCTCCCGTGCTTCATGGTTTGGCGACCTGTCGCTTCTTCGTGCTTCTATCAAGCGAAATTTCGCTCAAGAATCTTGATCGAGTAGAGGTCACATTGGTTTTAGAAGCGACGCTATCCGTCGCCTTGTCGTCCTTGACTTAGACGCCCATATACGAGGCATTCACTTGGGCCTGCGGCTCCTCCTACACAAGCACTGGATATCCCGTGCCTTTGGTTTGACGTGCGCCGAATTGCTCTCGGCTTCACGCCCTTTGTCTTTAGCAGACACCTCTCCCCGACCGACTTGGTCGCTCATCGACCCGCCTACTGGGCGACACGTTGCTCCATCAGCCTGTCGAGACCATTCCTTTCTTCCGCTAAGAAGCCTTGTCGACCGTGTTGATCCCCTGGCTAGCAGGGCCGCGAGTGCCTTCGGTACTTTTCTCTTGACGATATTGTCACACTGCGCAGCGTCCATCGGGCGACTACCGCCGACTAGCGATGGCCTGCACTTGGTTTGGCGCCTACGCCGTTTCTGATGCCATTATTCGCATTGCTGTGTACATTGATCGGCCTCTATCGCCGATCCTCTCTAACTTCGCGTTAACTACGAATCGACCTCACCTCCAGAGCCTGTGCCGCCGTCGATCTGTCCTCAGTGTTTGCACCACCATTAAGGACAGACGTCCGACTGACCGAGTCCACACTTCAACCTCCTCGGTCAAACTCGCCCATGATCATCGCCAAGCGAAGGCCGCCCGTGTAATAAGTAGCATTTGTTCGCGGGGACACAGCCGTAGGGAACAGCAAAAGGCACTGACCCAAACCAAACCTCCACAGGACCCGCCGCGACATGTGACAAGTGACATCACGCGACAAACAACAGGTGACAAACAACAGGTGACAAAGGACATGCGACAAAGGACACGTCTGCCGCAGTGGCCCGCGGCGGTGAAGATTTCCCGCAGCGACGGTGGCGACGGCTCGCTCGGTCGCAGGAAAGAAGATCAGTCATATTTCGCGGCGTTGAACAAATTATTCAAGGCGTTGCTTCTGTTTGTTTAGCCAGTCTAACGAGCATTCACACGAGACTGTGCACAAGAGTGTTTGCACCACCATCAAGATGAATCCGGAAGTTCGGCCAGGCCAACTGCTGACACGCGAGCGATCTTCGGACAGTCCTCCGCCGACGTTGCCTCGCAGACGCAATTTGGACCAGCGTCGATTGTTCGTGGGTAATTTGTCGTACTTCACAACGAAAGAGGACGTCCAAGAGCTCTTCGGCCCCTTCGGCACCATCTACGGCATTCAGATCTGCAAGTCCAGAAACAACGACCCTCTGTACTACGGATTCGTTCACTTCACCACCATTCCGGCCGCCAATGCGGCCATCGAGGCCCTGCACGGCAAGCTCTTCATGGGCAGACGCATCAAGTAAGCCACCCGCCGTCGCTGCCACTGCTCAGCGACGGCGCCTCACCCGACCGCTGCACCTTCAGAGTTCACCACGACGATGTCGACGACACGTCCATGACGTACGGCACTCGCCACATGGACAAGAAGACGCACCCTAAGGGCGACGAGAGCAACGCCGCGGTACCGGCCGCCTCGTCGCAGGACCCGCACGAGGACGCCGCCGCCGTCGCTGCGCCCGCCGCGGCTCCGCAGCCGGCCACGTCAGAGCCGCCCAAGGAGAAGCGCGGTATTCAGGTGCTGATCAGCTTCTCCTCGGAGCAGGCGGAGACGCTGATCCGCGAGGACGTGCTGCATCGCCTGTTCGCGCGCTTCGGCGCGGTGCTCGACTGCGTCGTGAAGGGCCACTCGTCCTCGCCCAACTACCACCCGTACCACCACAGCGGCGGCCACCACGGCGACGCGGGTCCGCGCGATGTGGCGTCGGCGGCGCAGAGCGGCTACGGCTTCGTCATCTTTGAGCACGAGGAGGACGCGCAGCGCTGCCTCGAGCACTTCCAGTCGCCCGCCGCAGCGGAAGCCGCCGCCGCCGCCGCCAACGGCGACGCGACGCAGACCACCGACGCCCCGACCGTGACGCCGACGGTGCGGCTCACCGACGAGCTCACCGGCCTCAGCGTGTCCTGCGAACTGCGCATCGCCAAGCCGCGCGCGCCGGTCCACGGCCACGCGGCGCATCGCCACGGCCGTCGCGGGCCCAGCGGTTTCGGCAGCGGCAACGTCAGTCGGTCGACGTCGACGTCGCCGCGGGCGCAGCGACCCACCTCGGGCAACCTCACCGGCCACCTGCACGGCCTCGTGCCCGACGCGGCGGGCGGTTCGGGCGGCGCGCACCTCTACGCGTCGAACGCCGCCGTGTACAACACGCCGCCGCACGGGGGCAGCGCCGTGCCGCTGTACGGCCAGCCGCAGCAGCTGCTGATGATGCAGGGCTTCATGCAGTACACGGGCTCCGAGTTCTACTCGCCGTCGCCGAGCGTCTCGCGCACGCAGTCGGTGCAGTCGAACTACTCGTCGCGGTCGACCTCGCCGCGCCTGTCGCTGTCCAACGGCCCCAACGGCAGCAGCGTCGGCACGCCGCAGCAGGCGGCCTACGGCGGCGCGGGCTCGCCCCGCACCGGCTCGCCGCGGCTGTCGGGCATGATGCACACGGGCAGCGTCGTCTACCACACGCCGCAGCACGCGCCGGGCCCCGCCTCGGGCGGCGGCAGCGGAGGCGTGTACATGATGACGCCGCCCTCCGGCTACGTCCAGTCGATCTCGTCGCTGAACTCGTCGCGGTCGACTTCGCCGCGGCTCGCGCCGTACAGCGGCGGCGGCGCGGCGGGCGGGGGGCCGGGCGGCGCCGTCTACGTCAGCCCCGCGCCCTACTACTCCGAGGGCGCCTACCTGCAGTCGCTGGCCATGGCGCCGCAGCCCGCGTACGGCGCCGCGCAGAACGCGCAGCCGTCGCAGCTGCAGTACTCGTCGCCGCGCGCATCGCCGCCGACGGTGCCGCACGGCGGCGGGTCGCACGCGGCGGGCCACAGCGGCGGGCTGCCGTCGATCCTCGCGGCGAACATTCCCGCGGAGCTGCAGGGCAGCGTGTCGCTCGCGCACCAGCACCACCACCAGCCGCAGCCGCAGGCGCAGCACTTCGACCAGTCGCACGGTCACGTCGGCTACGGCTACGCGCCGGCGGGTTACGCGTCGTACGACGGCGCGCCGCAGGGGCAGCCGTCGGCGCCGCAGGGCCACTCCGTCTACGTCGACGGCGGCGGAGCGAGTGGCAGCGCGGCGGGCGGCGCGTACTACGTGCCGATGATGCCGCCGCTGCCGCCGCCGCTGCCGATGCCGATGCCGATGTCGGTGCCGATGCACCTGCGGCCGCCGCACTCGATGAGCGCCGGTCCGCCGCCGATGCAGCCGCTGCCCGCGCCCTACGTCGGCGGCGGCGGCGGCAGCGGCGGCGGCGTTGGCTACGCACAGCAGTCGTCTGGCGGCTACTACGACGCGGCGCACCACCCGTCGCATCAGTCGCATCAGTCGCATCAGTCGCACCAGTCGTCGCCGCGCTACAACCCCGGCCACCCGGGCCAATAGCCGCCCCTCTGCGCTCTGCTCTCCGCGCTCACCCACCGCCCGATAGCCCTTTCGCCCGCCCGGCCGCTCCCGTTTGTACATTCGCCCCCTGTGCCCGCCCTGTGCCGTGTGTCGGTCCCCTCGCGTTTCTCCTCGCCCTGCTCTGCTGCCCCCGCCCCCGCCCCGCCTCAGTTGATTTGATTTGCCGCCCGCCCGCGGCCCCTGCGCCTCGCCCGCGATGGACGTTGAATTGGTTTGCCGATTAGTTGCTCTGTTTGGTTTGCCGTCCGCCGGATCTGTTATGCTTCCGCCGACGCGCGCGCGTTTCCTTTCCCTGACTCTCCCCGCGGCCGCCGCGGCCTCTGTCTTGTCTTGTCTTTCCCTCCTCCGCGTCGCGGTGTCGCGCACGCTGCGCAGCCGATGTGTAAGCGACATAAATCCCACCTTAGACACCCGCGCCTCTCGTCCTTCGCTCCCCGGGCCCCTTCGCTGTTGCTGGCAGTCCGCTGCTCGCAGCCGGCGTCGCTGTCGCCGTCTGTGGCAGGCGCCTCGCTCGGGACGCACCGACGACGCAGGCCGCTGTCGCGCCGTGCTATTTATGTCGCTTACACGTCGACAGCTTAACGATACACCGCCTGAACGACGACTCTGGCGCCGCCGCCGGCGGGGGCATCGTCGTCATCGTCGTGTGGACGGGCGACTGGTCACCGTCGCGCAACGGCGGCGCATCGCCGTCCGGCGCATCGCTGGCCTCGTCCATCGTCGCTGCCGCCGCTGCCGCCTCCGCCTCCGCCGCACCGGGCCCCGTCGGCGGCAGCGGCGTGTTCAGTGTCGCGGAGGTGTACGACCAGATGAGCGCCTTGAACTCTTTGCTGTGCAGCGCCTCCAGCTCCTCCGCCGGCACCACCACCGTCAGCACCAGCCTGCATACAGACACAACCCGCAGCAGCATCGTTCAGTACACCGCACACCGTCGCACACACGTCGCACACACGTCGCACACAGGTGACACGTACCGTCCGAAGAACAAGAACAACGCGCGGCCCAGCGCCTGGCCTAATGAGACTGTTCAAGAACAATGGGCAGTGAGAGTGTGAGGCCGGTCGGGACGCCACCTGCCCCGCGACCGTGACACAGCCGCGACAAGAGACACACGACAAGTGACAAACATGTCGTCGTGGTCGTCGTCGTCGTGTCATCGTGGTCGTCGTCGTCGTCGTCGTCGTCATCGTCGTCGTCGTCGTCGTCGTCGTCGTCGTCGTCGTCGTCGTCGTCGTCGTCGTCGTCGTCGTCGTCGTCGTCGTCGTGTCGTCGTCGTCGTCGTCGTCGTCGTCGTCGTCGTCGTCGTCGTCGTCGTCGTCGTCGTCGTCGTCGTCGTCGTCGTCGTCGTGTCGTCACCAAATCCGCCGCGACGCGCCGCTGCGACGGCGACGGTCGCTGACGCTTCAGCTGCCGATACGACGGCTCCGCCGGCTCGTCATCCACCTGAGACCGACGCTCACGACCACAGTTCTGTTCAGTGTTGGCTGCGCCTGCGCTGTGTGTGGTTTCCCTCTCCGCGCCCCGCTCGGACGTTGGCTGTGCCCTTCGCCCTCGACTCGACAGGCAGCGGCGACTGCCCTCTCTCTGACTCGACAGCACTCACCATTGCGTGGGATTGCCCTCTTGACCTATCTGTGCTCCGTTCGCGTCCAACATGGCAGACGACAACAGCGGCCTCTTGGGCGACGAGGACGACGAGCAGCTCAACGCCTCCAACGGCAAAGCGAAGATCACCCGCAAGCGGTACACTCGCGAGATGATCGTGACGCTGCTGGAGATCGTCGACGAGGTGCTGCCCTACGGCAACCGCGACTGGGAGACCGTCGCCGCCAAGTACAACCACATTTTCAACGTACGCCACCTCGCTGCCGCTGCCACCGCCGCCACCGCCGCCCCGCGCTGACCGCCGCCTCTCTCTCTCTCTGTGTCTTTCTCTCTGTCTCTTCTCTCTCTGTTGCCTCGCACAGGACGACCGCGACTACGTGTCGGTGCGCAAGAAGTTCTTCGACCTCGTCCCGCGCGGCTCGATCCCGCCGCAGCTGCAGACCGCCGAGAACCTGCGCGCCGACCTCGTCCACAAGCGCATCACGCTGCGCCAGCACGGCGGCGGCGTGCCCCCGCCCACGCCGCCCGACGTCCTCGTCGCGCTCTACACGAACAGCAACCTGCCGCTGCCCGCGTCGCTGCGCGCGCACGTGACCGCGACGCCCAGCGCCGGCGGAGGCAGCGCCGGCCACTCGACGAGCGCCCCGTCGCCCGAGTCCGGCACGTTGCTCGGCAAGCGCAAGACGACGACGCTGGCGGCTGACGGCGGCGACGGCGGCAGCGTCGGCGGGTCGATCGTGGCGCCCTTCGCGTCGGCCGCCTCCTCCGGCAACCTCAGCCACCTCGCGAACGGCGGCGGCGGCGGCGGCGCGGCCGGCGGCGCCTACGCCGCGGCGGCCCCCAGCCACCTGACGCCATACGCGGCCTTCGTCGCGACGACGACCACGACGGCCGCGGCGACGGGCGACAAGGCGAAGCACGAGGACTACGCGCAGTACCTGGCCAACCCGGCGGCGTACCGGCCCTCGCCGCAGGGCGCCGGCCTCACCGCCATCCTCTTCAAGATCCTGCACGAGCCGCTGCAGCCCGCGCCCACGACGCTGCCGCCGCCGCCGCACCAGCAGAAGATGGACAGTCTGCAGGCGCAGGCCGCGCCGCGATCGCTGGCCGCGCTGGCGCAGCGGCGCGCGCAACAGGGCGGCGCGGTGCTGTCGGAGCTGGGGCAGCTCGAGGACGCGCTGCTCGACGTCTTCAACGCGCACGACAAACTGGCCGCCTATTTCGCGGCGAGAGGCGTCGCGGCGTGCAGCGCTGGCGACGCGGAGGCTGCGGATGAGACGAAGGCGCCCGGCGACGCGGCCGAGCCCGTCGACGGCGCCGAGCTGCGCGACATCGACGCCGTCTACCAACAGTCGCTCGGCGTCGCGCGCGCCGTGTCGCAGTGGCTCGAGACGCACCGCCCGCAGTTCAAGCGGCTGAAGCTCACGCCGCACAGTCTGCAGCAGATGTACGAGCGCCGCGCCTGCGGCAGCGCGCTCGGCGGCGCTGCGTCGGCGTTCTCCGCGTCGCAGGCGTCCGCCGGCGGCGTCGCCGCGTCGCAGGCAGCCGCCGACGCCGCGGCCTGCGCCTCACAAGACGAGCCGCCAGCGACGGCGACGGCGACGGCGAAGCCCTCGTCGGAGGAGGACGAGGACGGCGACGGGCTCGACGAGGCGGAGGACGACGAGGACGCGGACGAGGACGGCGCCGCCGACGACTTCGAGGACCTCTACGCCTCCGCCGGCCACACGCCGCGCACCGCCGGCGCCGCCACGGCGATGGACGCCGAGTGACGCGGGCGACACGTGTAAACCTGTTTGAACGACCTGCAGCCTGCGAGAGGGAGAGCGAGAGAGAAAGGAGGGGTGGGAGGGTTAGAGAGGGAGAACAGACACAGACACCGACGCAGACGCAGAGAGACGAGTGGCGTGCGATACTCAAAATACAAATTACAGGGGACGGAGGGGTGGGGCAGTGGCACCGCTGTGGCTATAACGACGCGCAATACGACGGCGACGCCATGATAGGTCCACGTGCCACTGCCCAGAGCTGTGGGGCTGACAACTGAAGCGAACTAGGCATTCTACTGAGGGTAACGTAAGGAAACGAACACGTCGGGGCGTCTACTTCTTGGAGACGGAGACGTAGGTGGGGTCGTTGGTGATGGCGCAGGTGTTCTGGCCGTACTTCAGGCGGATGTAGCCGCTCTCGCCCCAGCTGGTGCTCCACGAGTTGCGGACCTTCCAGTAGCCAGAGGAGGAGGCGTCCACGCCGACGGCCTGGACACAGTGATCGACGCGCTTGCCGCAGGAAGAAACGATGCCGCCGGTGTACGAGTTCCAGGTGGAGGCATCCAAGCACACGGACAGAGGGCCGGTCTTCTGCACGTACGAGGCCATGGCGGACTCGCCGGACAGGGTGTAGTAGCCGTTGACCTTGATCACGGCCTTGGAGGTGTCGACCTTGCAGGAGCCGGTGGTGCCCTTGTAGGACGTGTAGGGGTAGTTGGCCTCGGTGACGATACCGCCGGCGCTCTTGACGTAGTCGTAGGCGACCTCGGTCCAGCCGCCGTCGCAACCGTGGGCCTTGGTGGCACACTGCGTGATCTGCTCAGGCGACAAGACGTACGAGGTTCCCAGCGTGCGCATCGAGTCGGACTCGATCTGCTCCGTCGCAGAGAAGGCCCAGCACGAGCCGCAGTAGCCCTGGTCCTTCACCGGAGTGGTGTACTTGCCGGACCAGTCGACCAAGCCCATGGTGGCGTCCGCCTCTCCCTGGGTGGCGTCCACGATGCGGTTCGTCGTGCGCTGCTGAGGATCGGCAGTGAGGAAGCGCGACTCGAACTCCGCTTGGCTGAGGTCCGAGAAGATGGTGACACCGTGCGTGGCAGATCCGCCCTCGCGAGACTCGACTTCGTTGCGTCGGTCAGCCATGCGAATGTTCTCCAAGAACGTCTGGAAGCGGTGCGCTTCCTCGGCCATCGTGGGGTATCTCTTGGCGAACTTCTCCTTGAAGTTGTCCCAAAGCTCCTTTTGCTTCGCAGGATCTTCAGGGAAAAGCTTGCCAGAGACAGTGGCCACGATGGCAACAGCGACGACGAACTGGTAAATCATTCTCGTGTGATGTGGAGGGGGAGGGGGGGTATTCTACAGTATCCGGCCGACGGAATTGATTGTGAAGGAGGATAGGATCTTCTCTGTCTGTGATGATGACAGAGGCTTCACAGCCAACTCGTCGTCGGCCGTTCGAAAACGAGGCAGCTTCAACAGCCACGAAAAGTCCGTTTTTTTGTTCGCTTCGCCAAGTTGGGTGCACCTGTGAATCTGGAGTTTAGGGCCAGAGTTTGAGTTGTTTTCGCTGCGATGAGGCCTCGTGTGTGGAGATGACGTAGTCTTGTCCGATTGTGGCCGACCTCATACCTGAATCACCGAATCTGCGTCGATCCAGCCTATGCGCTTGTGGGTACCCGTCGAGTCACCGGAAATTACCCTAGGGACGTCGAGGGATTTGTCGGCCATCGCGTGAGGACTTCGCACGCCTGAAAGGATGTCCTCGCCACCCTCTCGCCGCGACGGCGGGGCGCCGAGCCAAGTGACTCCGCCGCAGAAGGTGTTCGTGGGGAACCTTTCCTACTTCTGTGCGCAAGATGATTTACGGCAGCTTTTCGCTCCGTTTGGATTCGTCAAGTCTGTCAGTGTGTGTCGGACGAAGGCTTTGGAGCCACTGTACTTCGGTTTTGTGTTTTTTCAAGAAGAAGTTGAAGCCGACTCAGCTGTACGTGCAATGGATGGTCAAATGTTTCAAGGTCGAAGGCTAAGGTAAGATCTTGAAGAATGCCCTCTGTTTGTCTCTATCGCAGCTCAAAGAAAACGTCACAGGGTCCGCAATACGTCTTCTACCTCGTCCGAGTCTCCCACTCAAGACCCTCACCGAGACGATGGCACCCAAGTGGTGTTTAGTTTCATCAGCTACCAGCTTGATCTCGTGGTGACAGAGCAGGTGTTGGTCACCATATTCCAGGAATTTGGAGAAGTGGTGGATTGCGTAATCAAGTCGTACACGCGACACACCGCCCCGTCGTCTCCATCGAGCACAAGCGGCGCTCATACCATTGCAGACGCACATAATGTCGAGCGAGATCGCATGAATCGGCAAGGCGGTTACGGCTTTGTCACCTTCCCCGATATTGATGCTGCCCAAAGAGCTGTTGCGGAGCCATCGTGTGTGCGGCAAGTTGCCAGGCCCTCGACTCCCATCGCCTTCGTCGAAATCCAAATTGACAGCCAGCTATCCAAAGGAAGTCGGATGCACATGCAAGATAAAACTGACCGCGGCCTGTCGTCAGGTTCTGAGCGAGACACTAGAATTCCTGGCGGTCCCTTTCGGCAGTCGCCTTCCGGCGGGAAGACCAGTCGCTCTGGCTCCGATTTGCATCTTCGTCGGTCGTTCCAACACCCTCCTTCCGATTCTTCTCAGCCACGGCAGCACGTCCCCATCGACTCTGTAGCGAATGATGCTGCCCGTCAATCCCAGCACGTCAGCGAGTCCCCTCATCCTCCTGCCTCCAGTGTCAACCCCGTCGTATCCCACACCTCTCGTTCCGTCTACCCTTCTTCTCCGTCTATTGCAAAGCTCCCCGAGGGTGCTGGGATGTCGACAGCCTTTCCTTCCGGCCCGCAGTTTTCCTTTCCATCGCAATCGCCGGTGGACAGCCGCCAGCTCAATACGTCTTTTGCACAGCCTCCCATGTCGCAATCGGCCTCCGCCGCTGGGGTCGCGAACATGGTGTTACCTCCTTCCCATCACATATCTCCTCAACAGATCGCCAGCACCGCATCGTATTCCAGCGGTCCTTATTTCCCGCCGAACCATCTTCAGCCTCCGCACGGTGCCTCCTCATTTCCCGTCTCAGCGTCCGGCGCGCAGTTCGCAGGGTTTTCTCCCTACGAGTCTCCTAGCGCACCAATGATGAGCTACGGCGTGGCCTCGAATTCACATGTCATGCTTCCCGCCGCTCCAACGATGCCTGATGCGCGCTTTGTGCCGTACCCTCCCAACCCGATGCCCTACCCCGCCTATGCTCCTCAGGGCTACCACAACTGGGTGTATCCAGCGTCCTTCGCATCGAACATGCCCGACAACCTGCCCACCCCTGGGTACTTCCAGCAAGGAGCGGCGATCTACCCGTCTCATTACGTGTCAGCGCAGACCTTTCCAGCTCAACGTCCACCGAACGCGCCGTATCAGGCTCCTGCGTCGGTGGCGCAGCACCCTCCGGTTGGTTGGCAGTCGTATTCAGTGTCTTCAGTGTCCGCGCAGGACGAGCGAGGTCTGCCCGCTCCCTTACCTCCGCAACCGGAGTATCCCACGAGACACAAGAGGCACGGCTAGGAGACGCTACGCGTCGTTGAAGCTTCTTCGTTCATCTGTTCTCCATCGCGCGCGACATTAGAATCGCCGCTGTATGTGCTGTAGAAGATTGGAGTGTGTGTTTGTTTGCGTGTGCGTGTGCCTGTGTATGTGCGCCCTTACGGTTTAGATGGTGGCGCGACTTGCATTGCGATCGTTGTTTGTTTCGTGGCGCGAATCAATATTGTCGTCGCATTGTGCTCGGCAGACCGCGTCTTCGTTGCTTTCAGCTCTTGTCATTTGTTGTGTGCATTGTGCGTTGGGCAAGAACCCCAGCGTTTCGGGGGCTCCCTGTGCGATGCCTCTGTGCGCACGTTGATGTGTAGTCGGACTGTGCTGTCTGACTGCTCCGCGTCCCAAAGGTGTTTTTTTCGGGTCGTTTGTCGCGCAGTGTCCCGCTGCGGAGGCGAACGGCTCGTTCCGTTTTGTTTCTCAAGCTCTTTCTATTCCCTCCGACTTTGGCCCCTTTCTGTCTCTTTTCTTCCTGCCATTATTCTTGAAACGAAAAGTTTCGCTGCGCTGCTCGTTGTGTGCATCGCTGTGTCGGTGTTTGTGCACTTTGCTTTCCCCCTTCTCGTCAAGAGCGTCGTTTCTCCGTCTATTGCCATCTTACTTTCTGAACTTCAGACGTTTCGTAGACTTCTACAATCCGTGGTTCCCTGTCCGCCGCACCGCTGCTGCTCTGTGTGTTTGATACGTTGACATCTGCTGGGCTTTCATCTGCGCCTGGCAAGACTTGCGCTGTGCCTCATTGCTTTCTCTTTGCTTCGTCGCGAACTCTACGTCGCGTCTTTTCTTTACGTCGTTAGTTATCTCGGAGTCGTGTTGAGCTCTGTCTGGCCCTGTCTGGCCCGAGGGTCTCAGCGGCGGCGGACCCGGCGACGAGCTGTGTCAAGGGCCGCTGGGGACTGTTCCCTTCGCTTCCGATCTCCTTCCCCTTTGGAACGTAGTTCATCGTAGTTGTGCGTGTGTTATCGGTTGGTGTCAATATCGAGGCGGCCGTCGTCGCCACGAGAACGTATTCGTTTCTATTCTACAGGTTGGTCAAGCGCGTCGAGCGTGCAAACGGGATTCGTTCTGACTTCGCGCCTATCACATGTGCCTGTTCCATTCGTTCGCATCACCCCAATGTTCAGTTGTTTTTCCTCCCTCAGAGGCGGCGTCTGCTCTGTCGATCGCTCGACGGCGGACGACCCCCTCGGGTCTCTCCGTTGAATTCTATCGTATCCCATTTCTCACGGAAAGTCCTGTTTCATTTGGGCGCCTTCGCGCGTCGTCCGACTTTGGCCCTCTGATATCATATCTATCCTCGTCGCCAGCCACTGCAGCGTTCAAATTGAGTTCGCCTAGATATGTGTTGTCTGCAGTGAAGTCCTGTTACTCTTTGTTTCTCACGATGCACGTTACATGTTATGTATTGGTGGCGCGCTGTACTCGCCGCATTTCGCTGGTTCTCGTCGACATTTGATTTGCAGTAGTACGCTGATCCAACCGCACCCCACAGCAGTACGACGGACGGCGGTTCTTCAGGAGCATCGCACTGAGGACCGTCGTCCGTGGGATTCGCTCGCGCTGTTCATTGGGTGTTGAATCTCGCGCAATACATACACCCCCTTCACCAACGTCTTTTGCCTCCGTCGCTTTTGTTTCTCTTTCCGCTTTGTGTTGTCTCGAGGTCAATGTTGCCATGTCGTGAACCGTCCGCGGCGCGGTGAGCGGCTCGTTCTCCTTCCTGCGGTGGCTTCTTGTGGCCCGTTCTGCTGTCTATTGTCTGCTGCTCTGCCTCTGTCGTCCTGTTGTTCACTTTGCTTCGTCTCTTGGTCATTTCGAGTCCTCTCAATGAACCCCCCTCGTCCACTCCGAATCGGTGTCCTGTGTGGCCGCCTTTTGTTTTCCCGCCACTTGGAAGGGCGGCACGCTGGGCCGTGTATTAGTCTATGTTCTGCTGTGCGTGAGGATTGCGGTTTCAACTAACACTCGTACTACCTGTAAATGTATTCGTCAAGTGTACCCCCCCCTGCACTGTTTTGGAGCCGCCCCAGGTACGACCTGTGCTCTCTGCTGTGTGCGTTGAGACCGCCATGGTCCGAGCGGTAGACAATCTGTCCTCAACGATAGACAAGGTGGACTCGACAAGTGACCACGCCAAGACCTCAAATACTCCCTCGACACTCGCTGACTTGATTTCATCGTCTACTAACAGAGTACTCGACTTGCAAAGCCACAACGGAGCCACCCTCATCGCCCCCAGCTGATGACCCTCCTCCAGTGACGCTGTACGCAATGTACGTCCACACTACATTCTTTTCTTACACGAGAGCAACAGACAACAGACGGAAGCAACCGACTCTCTTGTCGTTTGAGCTGAAAGTCGTCTAAACGACGAGCGACAAACGACAAACGACAAACAAACAACCCAACGGATCGCAACCCAACGGATCACAACGGACCGTCGCGTCACGGCCGCGCGGCGGTGACGCAATCGTTGAAGTTGGCTGCGAGTGAGATACGCAATCCACGTTATCTGAACTCTGCCGCGTCAGCAGTCTTCGACACGGTTCACTTCAGAATACGCTTCTCGCCACCGTATTAACCATATCTATTTATTGGGGACCAGTTCTCTCCTTTTCACTCAGCTCTATCTACCTGCTATTACACAACAGTCACCATGGCCGGACCTACCATCGGAGATCGCACTCGCGTCAAAACCACGAAAGTCTTCTTCGGCAACCTGTCTTACTTCTGCTCCGCACAGGACGTCCACGAACTTCTCTTGTCCTTCGTGCCGTCTTCCCGCATCTACTCAGTGGACGTCTGCAAGACGAAGGCGCACGACCCCCTCTACTACGGCTTCGTCCATCTCTTGGACGCTCAGACCGCCGCGCAAGTCATCGAGACGCTGAACGGCCGCCTCTTCATGGGTCGTCAGCTGCGGTACGTCCCCTGTCGCCGCTCATTTTCGCCTCTTCCGCGTCACTGACTCGGTCGCGTCTTGCAGTGTTCACTCGGGCGCTAAATCGGCGACCGCGCCCGCCAAGGACAACTCGGCGGAGAGCAGCTTCCAGGTGCTCTTCAGCTTCGTGTGTGGCCGGTCGCCGCATGTGCTGGCGGAGGAGCAGTTCCGCGCCATCTTCCTCGCCCACGGCCGCGTCAAGGACTGCGTCATCAAGTCGTACTACCGCCACGCGCAGGGCGGCAGTGCTGCGCCACAGCCTTCGTCAGAGCACGCAGACCACAGCGGCTACGGCTTCGTCTGCGTCGACGAGCTGGCCGCCGCGCACCGCCTCGTGGCGATCTTCCAGCGCACCACGATCACCGTCGGCCTGTCGTTCGGCGGCCGGCCGCCCGCCCCCGTCACCCTCGAGATCGACTGCAAGCTGTCGTACCAGACGGCGTCCATCGCTGAGCCTTCCTCCGCGCACATGGCGTCGCCCATGTCTTGCGCATCGTCCGCGACCGGATCCACCGGCTCTGCCGCGCCTACGGCCGCTTTCGCCGAGCTGCAGCTGCCTCCGCTGGGCGGGTCCATGGCGCCTCTTCCTGCGGCGCCGCGGCTGCAGCCACAGCAGCCCGTAATGGTGTGGATGGTGCCCGCTTCGCAGTCGCCGCCGTCGCCGCAGTCGCCGGCGGGGCCCTGCAACGCCCCGCACGGCGCCTGGCCGATGCCGCCGTTCTACCGCGCGCAGCCGCCGCCCTCGCCGATGATGATGCCGATGATGATGGCATCCTCTCCGCCGCTGTCCTCGTCGCCGCCCGCCTTCTTCTCCTTCGCATCGCCACAGCTCGCGCAGCCTTCGGCGCCTGCGCCGCCCGCCTTCTTCTACTACTCGCCGCCCGCGTCGCCGTCGCAGCAGTTCGACCCCCGCCGCCCGGCGGCGTCGCACATTTAGAGCGGCACCCCCCTCTCTCCCCTCTCTTTGGCCCCATTCTGTCTATTGCCCGCCCCGTCTCTTGCCTCCGTCTCTTGCCCTCTGGGGCCCAATCTCCTCCTCCGTCCGTCTCTTGCGCGTCTATCGCGTCTGCTGCACCTCCGCGCCATCTCCTAACCCCTGGCCCCGCGCGCTGCCATTTATCTGCTGTGTCACCCTCGGACGCAGCCATCGCTAAGCGCGCCGCGCGGTCCCCTTGTTTCTCATTTTACAGTTTACGCGCCCTGGCGCTGCCCGTTTCGTTTCTCGCCCCGTGCGAACCCATCTCTGTCCCATCTGCCGCTGTTTAGACGTCTTATCTGCTCCCTTTACTGGTTCTTGTTTAGATGATCACCCAGAATGCATCGTATTGGCGTCGATGCCTCACGTACCTCGGCGGGTTCCGTTGTCGCCGGGGCGCGCGCGTCGGCGCCTTTCTCTCGACCAACATCTGCGTATCTCTGTGTTTATCTGTGTATTTGTGTTTGTCTCTGTGACTCTGTGATCTGTGCAGGTCTGTGAGGCTTCACTCGTTGTACTATTGCTATCACACTCGTTATACTATTGCTGTTTCTTTTCTGTCGAGTGCTACCACGTCCCGGCGTCCTTTCCTTTCGCCCGGCGCCTGCGCCGCTTTGCTTCTCACTTGCCCATTCGTTTGCCGCCCGCGGCCCCTACAGGTGTCCCATCGTTGTCGCTGTGTACGTCCCCCTTGCGAATTACCTCATATCTGATCTCCTATCTGCCGTGCGCCGCCTTCTGTTTCGTCGACGCAAACGCGTTTCGACTGCGGCGCTCGCCGCGTGTAACGTTAACTTGACCCTGCGCGTCTTCGGCGGGAAGGGGCGGTGGCTAACGGTGCGCTTACAGGTGACTGCTCTTCTATCGACTACGGACGAGGCGAGCCGGCGGCGGCGGCGGCTCAGTGGTCGGCGGCGGGAATGGGCGGGACCTCCTCCTTCACGAGCTTCAGCGCGGGGAACCACGCGCGGATCTGGGCGACGAGCTTCTCGAAGGCGGCGTCGAGGTCGTCGTTCACGAGGACGACGTCGAAGTTGCCCCCCGTGGTGCCGTACGTGACCTCCTCGCGGGCGTTGTGCAGACGCACGAGGATCTTCTCCTCGGTCTCGGTGCCGCGGCCGCGCAGGCGGCGCTCGAGCTCGTCGAAGTTCGGCGGCGCGACGAAGAGGTATTTGCAGTGCAGCGCGGAGCGCTTGACGTTCTGCACGCCCTGGATGTCGATGTCGAGGATGCAGACCTTGCCCTGCGCGCGCACCTTGTCGATGGCCGCGAAGGACGTGCCGTAGTAGTTCGTGTGCACGAGCGCGTGCTCGACGAAGGCGTTCTCGGCCAGCGCGGCCTCGAAGGCCTCTTTCGTGACGAAGTTGTAGTGCTGGCCATCGACCTCGCCGGGGCGAGGGCCGCGCGTCGTGTGCGACACGGAGAAGCCGAAGGCGTCAGGGAACGTGGCCAGGAGCCGCGTGATCAGCGCGCCCTTTCCGACGCCCGACGGGCCGGCGATGACGACGGGGCAGAGGTCGGGCTCAGCGACGGTCCCCGCCTTCTGCAGGACCGAGAGGTAGTCCAAGCCGAAGGAGACCAGGTCTTGAGGGTCCTTCAGGCGGATTTCGGTCACGAAATCGTTCAGCAGGCGCTGCAGGGCCGGGTGCGACTCGATGAACTGCCTGTTCTCCGGCGAGATGTGCAGCGCGTCGTTGCCGCCTTCGTTCTTCACGTGCGTGGCACCTTCCACGTGGGCGTCCAGCGACGCTTCGCGATTGGCAGTGGTCTCGGCGGACACCGCGTGGCTGTGGTGATTCCCCATCTGAAGCGGCGGTGGCGGCTCGGTCACAGGTCTGCGGGTGCTCTGCGGCGAGTATCGTACGATCCACAGCTGTGTGGGACGCCTGTATTGTCTCTGCTGCGGTCCAATTCGTTCACGTGGCAAGTGACGGTCGATTTCCGCCGAGAGACGCCGACGCGGGCGGTTGGGTCGGTTGGTGCGGTGCCAGGAGATGAAACGCCTCCGACTTCCCTTCCTCGGATAAGACGAAAATCCGACTTTATGACAGGGCGTTAAGCCGGTTTCCCGGCGTCGGCTTCGTCGCCGGAGAGTCGATCGGCCGTCGATCGTCGAGGCTTAACTACGGTCCCGCTGAAGGGTCAGACCACTCTCGTTCCCTCTCAAACCATGCTGAATCAATGATCAACACGGAAGACCCCACGGATCCGAAGAATGCAGCGGTGCAAGACGGCGTGTACATCGACACGGCCTACCTGACGTACCACCCGCTCGTCGACCACCCGTCAGTCCTCACCTACTTCGCCACCACGCCCTTCTTCAACCCAGTCTCCAGCAACAATCTGCTTCACATTCAGAACCTACCCCCTGTCTTAGAGCACCTTCGCTCGCTAACGGGGCGCGAGTACGTTGTGGACGACGCGTTGTCGAAGCCGCCGCACCTGTGGGTGGTCAGGGAGCAGCTGCGGAAGAATCGCGACACCGTCGAGATGCTGCACATGTTCTTCATTCTCAACGGCAGCGTGATGCGTTGTACGAACCTCAAGGAGGTGCTGGTGACGCGCTGCCAGAAGATCGCCCATTCGCTGCGCAAGGTGCAGGAGCACTTCTCCGAGCTGCTGTAGACTCCTGGCGACGGTCGCGGTGCCTGGCGCCCCTCAGAGGCTCTCTGGGCTGTAAATATCCTTTGTAAATACACTTGTGACAGACGCAAGCCGCATAAGTGATGCGACGGGGCGATGAGTTAATTACGACGCACGATCGACCGGCGCGCTCGATGAGCCCATCGGCGCGTAGCCGTGCGGGCTATAGCCAAACACGCAGCTCTAAAGCTCGCACCATGGCACCACAGCGGGTCCTCGGCCGCAGAGCAGCTGGCACACAGAGCAGCCGCCGACTCGAAGGGCCACTCACGAGGAGCCAGCGGACAGAGAGTACTACGGCGGTAATGTCACTCCTACGAACAGCAGAGAAGCGATTAGAAGGTGGGCCCAGCGACAGCGGACAGTGAGGCACAAGGACGGCGAAGGCGACGGTTCTCCGACGGAAATCTCATGTAAACATGTGCGTGCTCCAGTGTTAAGTGGGTCAGCAGCGGAGGTTTGTCTTCATAGAACCCCGCCTCGTCGATGAGCGGCTCAGTGGCATTGATTTTCAGAAATCTCATGTGGAATTTGCTTGCTCCACCATACGGTGGAAGGGCCCGAGGGCCCCTCCGAGGGATGTCAGCAGCAGTGGAAAGAGATGTCATCAACAAATCGACGCAACAGCGATGCCGAGACAACGAGGAGGCAACAGAAGGATACAATGTTTGAAGCCAGTGAATTACCTGTGGAACAGAGGTCGCCCGAGCGGCATCGGGAGAGTGAACCTCTCAGCGGGAAGAAATAGAGACCGTGGCACCTCACTGCACCATGTCGCCGTTCGTGAGGGTTTGAGGACTTCAGACAGCTGTTGCCTTGTCCATTATGATGTGAAGTGGGAGGCGTTCGTTCTCATCTCGTCGAGATCTCTTTCTTTCTCTCTCACCCTCTCGCGAGGGCCACACACTGAGCCACTCACACAAAGTACAATACTCTCAAAAGTAGTAACACATTCTCAACTTAGAAATGCAGTTCCATATGTACACGATCTTGGGGCGCTGTTTGTGTTTTCTGCGATTCTGGGAGAAGCGTTTCGTTTTTACCGCTGTGTTCGATCCATGATGACGATGGCGAGCAGTACTCCGACGCTCCGACGGCGCAGTGGTCACTTAACCATTTTCTGTGCAAAATTCACTGGCCAGATGACGTATGGGCGACGGGAAGACCAATAGTAAGCTCGTTTCTAGCATCGAAAATGTCGCCTACTCTTTTTCCGACGTTTTCTTTGACCGTCGACCGGGTAGACGACACTGCGCGTGAATCGGCAGCCAGCGCACGCTGACCGAACACGCGGCGCTGTTCAATGTGAACGGAGATGATCGTCTAGGGTCTGAAGACTCACCGCAGTAATAAAAGGCGCAGAGATGTGCGAACCCGAGCGCGATGGCCTCGTCGATCTGAGCGTCGCCGGCGGCTGAAGGTCGTCTGCTTCGCTACTGCGCAGTTCGACACGTCGGGGCGCCAGATTCCTGTACAGGCATCGATATCATCGACATGGTTACTGCAAGATCCTCTCGCCGCTCCATCGCGTGCCCAAACGCCGCGATCCGCCGCGGCGCCATCGGATCGTCGGTGACGACGCGTCCGCGACGCTGTCGCTCGAGCCCGCGGCGTCGCAAGGTTCCAGCTCCCACCAGCGCTTCGCGGCCTCTGCTTTTCCAAACGAGAGCTCCGCTGCCGCCTGGGCGCGCCTCTCCAGCGGCGTCTCCGGGTCGCCGCACCCTCCCCCGGCACCGGCGCTGCCGCTCTCCCGCCCCACCCGCCGCCCGTCTCCAACGAGAACCGCTCCGCCCGTTCCGCTCACAGGCAGCGTGCGTGCTCTGTCTCTCTCCTCCTCTCCTCGCCGCGCGGTCACCTCGCCGCGCGGTCCCGTGGCGCTCGCTGGTCACGGTCCTCCGCCACACGGCGACGGTCTGCAGCTGCGCTGCGCCGCCCGCGCTGCTCGTGGGGCAGCGTCCGGTCCACAGGCCGCCAGTCGCCGACGCACCCCACCATCGCCCGCTGCTGGAGGGCGCGAGGGCTGCAGGTCGTTGGCCCAGCGGGCACCGTCGCCGCTGCGCAGTGGCGACGTCGCCGGCGGCGCGTCGGTCGCGCTGCGCCCGGCGTCGCCTGACCGCTGCCCCGTGGGGCGTGGGGCGGCTGTGCGAGGCGGACCGCGTCGCAGAGCCTGTCGTCGAGGGGAGCGAGGGTAGCGGCTGAGCGGCGGAACTGCGACGGCGCCGCTGGTGGCGCGGAAGCTGGGGCCAGGGCTGGCTGCGTGCCCACCTGGTGGGAGGCAGCCGCACTGCGCGGGAAGGTGCGTGAGATGCACGGTGCGGCCGTCTGACGCCGCCGGTGGCGTCGCCAGCGTCGCCAGTGGCGTCGCCAGCGTCGCCAGTGTCGCCAGCGTCGCACCGCCGCCCCCCCCCCCGCAGCCTGCAGCTTTGCGGCCCGTTTCACAGCTTTCCCTCCCTTTTGGATGGGGCCTACCGCTCGCAATCGATGTATCTGGGCGAGGGACACTCGATGACGCGTGGGCGATCGGTGGCTGACGAGTGGAGCCGACGCTGTGGCCGCTCGTCGGTGCGCGCACCGCCCAGCGGCACGAAACAGCGCATCGCTTCCCGCTCCAACTCGCCGCATTCGCTGCAGAGCGACGTAATTCCTGCTAAGATCGATGCAGCGGTGTCTGTCGTGCCCGGCAGTGCGTTTTTCCGACGTTTTCTCCCGCCGCGTGGCGGGTGGCTGTCGAGGGAACGAAACGGCCGGCCGCGACCGTCGACGGCCGCCGCTCGCAGTTTGGCCCCGTCGCTGGGGCCATTCTACGCATTCTTTGTCGTCGCCGCCATCCTCAAGCACACAGAAACACAGATGGGCGAGAGAGACACGTCGAGAGCAGCAGTTGCGGGTGTAGCGAGGCGAAACGGGCGGCCGAACGGACCGTCGCAGAGGACGCCGCTGACTTTGTGCGCTGCTGGCTCCTCGATGCGACGTACTTCACGGAAACTGTTCCAAAGGATCCATTGCTCCTCACAACAGGAAGCGTCATCAACGACACTGGTGCCAAAAGAGTCCCACGCGACGCCACAGGGACACCGAACAGCCAAAGGTTGGAATGACACCGTGGTCTGGGTTGGGGACGTTTGGGACTCTGTGCACATCTTGCCTTGTACCGATAGTGCACTTTGATGAGTGATATAAGAGCTGTTTACGACGTGTTGTAATGTACAAGGGCGTTTCACTTTTGGTCCATCGCCGTCGAACGTCGCCGTTGCCGTCGCCGTGTCCGTCGCCTTCACCGTCACCGTCACCGTCACCGTCGCCGCCATCGCTCGTCACGGCCACTTCATCGCAGCGGAGCGGATCGTCTGCTGGCATATCGAATTCACCATGCTGCTGCGAAGAGTGCTTTTCGTCAAGAGCGTCGAGAGGCTCGCCAGACGCAGCGACCGCGCGCCGCCTGCGAGGCGGCTCCCAGCGCCTCGCCGTCTGTCGACCGTCGCGTCGCCCTCTGCCGCGACGCCTTCGAACGCGCCGAAGCCGAGCAGAATCTCGTCGGAGGAGAGCTTTGTCTCGAAGCACTTCGGCAAGATCTCGCTGGCGGTGCTGGGCGCGCTGGGCGGCCTCGTCTACACGTACTACCTGTCCATCCAGGACCGCAAGCAGGTCGAGCAGCTCGTCGAGCAGGAGGGCGCCCTGGACCCGTACGAAATCTTGCAGCTGCGACACGTGAACGCCCTCGCGCGCGAGGACTTCGAGAGCGTCGTGGACGCCTGCGCACACGCGATCCACGCGGCGCAGCCGATGACGTACCGCGACTTCGTCGCGCTCGTGACGGCGACGCTGGCGCAGCGGGGCCGCCCGCCCATCGAGTCCGGCTTCCTCCTCGACCGCCTCGTGTGCAACGTCGTCGCGCGGCTGCAGCGGGGCGGGCCGCTCGTCGCCGCGGTGCAGCCCTCCGCCGCCGCCGCCGCCGCCGCCGCCGACCCGCCGTCGTCCAGCGGCGGCGCGGCGTACCTCGACTACCCGCTGCCCGTGGATCTGCTGTGCGTCGCGCTGAACCTCGCGATGCTGCGGGACGCAGAGGCCCGCGTCGCGGCGCTGTTCGCGCTGGGGCAGGCGATGGAGGGCCGCAGCGCCCGCGACGCGGCGAAGGGCGCTGCTGCCGTGTCGCAGCCGCTGCGCACGGCCACGACGCACCGCCTCGTCGAGCTGCTGCAGGCCACGGACCAGCTGCCCGTCGAGAAGCAGGTGTGCGAGACGGGCACCGTGTGGCCCGTGCGCACGTACCGCCGCAAGCTGCCCGCCGACCTGGTGGCGGACAAGGTGCCGCAGCGCCTCTCGGCGAAGCGCGACGGCGTCCAGGGCACCGGCGCGGACGACCGCGTCGACCTCGCGACGGCCACGTGGAGCGCGACGGACGTGCAGACGCTGCTGCTGTGCCGCCAGGTCTGCGCCTGGGGCGCCTGCTACCTCGACCGCGACGACGACTGAGCGGCGGCCGCCCCGCCCCGCCCCGCGCTGCGCTGCGACTGCGCTGCGACTGCTCCGCAGCCGCTCTTCACCGCTCTGTTCTGTGATGGCTCTGTTCTGTAACCGCTCTGTTCTGTGGCCGCTCTGTTCGGCGACGGCTCTGTAAATACTCGGCGACTTGGCGTTACAGCGCCGCACGCGGCGGCCCAACGACCCGCCCCGCGGGGCGCGGCGCTAGATGTCGAGGTGCTCGTGCCACTCTTTGAAGACGATGCCGCTCTGCTCGGCGGCGGCCGAGTCGCGCCAGCGCAGCAGCTGGCGCCCCTGCGTCTTCTTGACGAGGCGGTAGACGGTGGCGAGGCAGACGAGGATGATGCCGAGGTAGCCCATCTCGGTGATCGGGTGCTCGTACAGCCAGCAGGACAGCGCCGTGGACACGAGGATGCGCAGCGACATGATGATCGAGAAGACGACGGCGCCGAAGTGCTTCACGGTGTAGAAGATGAAGAGCTGGCCCACGGTGCCCGCGGCGCAGAAGAACAGCAGGTGCACGAGCATCTGCGGGTGCTCGTACACGAAGGTCAGCGACGAGGTCAGCTGCTCCTCGTGCACCAGCGTCACGAAGGAGAACGCGGCGGAGAAGGCGTTCATCGTGAGCATCATCTGCAGCGGCGACAGGCGCGGGTTGAGGTCGAAGATGCGGCTCTGCCACTGCCCCGTCGACGAGTCGAAGAGGAGGAAGAGCAGCAGCAGCACCACGCCGCAGAGCGCGCCCGAGACGGTCTCCGGGTGGCCGAAGACATTCGTCGTGAGCGTCAGCGACTCGGAGGCGTTGATGAAGAGGTAGAGGCCGAGCGCGACGACGGCGCCCGAGAGGTACTCGTGCGAGGCGTAGGACTTGTTGTTGAGCACCTTGCCCACGAGCATCACCGGCACCATCTTGAACGCCTTCGCCAGCATCACCACGGGGAACGACACGTAGCGCAGCGCCTCGTACTGGCAGTACGCCGCCAGCATGTTGGCCATCGAGGGGATCGAGTACTCCCACAGCGCCGTGGGGTACCAGGGCACCTGGAAGTAGACCATGAGCGACCACGACAGCAGCAGGCCCAGCAGCCGGTTCATGAACACCAGGCCGTACGACGAGTCGAAGTACACGCCGTCGTACGTCTGCGCCAGCATGCGCTCCTGCATCACGCCCCAGATGGCGAAGGTCACGATAAGGCCGGCGGAGCAGACGACGAGGCGCTGGAGCACCTCCTGCTTCGTGTCGGGCACGTCGGACACCTCGTGCAGGTTCAGGAACTCGGCCGACCGCACGCGCTTGCCGCTCGAGGCCAGCGACGGCGCGCCTGTCGCCGGCTCGGCGGGCTTCGCGTCGGCGACGGAGTCGTCCACGACGTCGAGCACCACGTTCTCCATGTTCTCCGCCACCGGCGCAGCGGCCGACGCCTTCAGCGCCTCGTCGTCGCCGACCTTCGCCTCGTCGTCGTCCTCCGTCGACACCAGCGAGTAGCCCTCACTCGTAGCATGGCTGATGGAGGTGTCCTCCTCGAGGTAGAACCGCACGAGCATGTAGAAGACGATGATGAGCACCACGTAGAGGAGGAAGTTCACCGACAGGTCGAACATGATGTCCGCCAGGTTGTTGTTGCCGCGCGGACTCACTGACTCCGCGAGTGCGGCCACTGCGGCCGTATTGTCGTCGCTCATTTCGGCGGCGGTGTGGGATACCGACTGGACTGAGAGCCGCGACGCAACGAGTTTTCGCAGAGAAATTCAGCCACCGCAGCGATGGATGGCGAGCGAAGTTCGTCTGCACAAACAGGCTTCTCGATGGACAGTGACCGCAACGCGAGGCAATGCGAGCCTCGAGAAGATAGTTGGCGGCGATAACGTTAGCTGCGACGGCGACGGCGACGGCGACGGCGACGAGCAAGTGGCCGCCGCCTGGACGTACGTACTGGGCAGTGTGCAGCCTCTTTTCTATCATATTAACTAGAAGATTTTAGTACTGATCGAAAATTCTATTAGCCCCTGTGCATATCGCCTCGATGAAGCGGTTAAAATGTACGCCAACCTAGTGGACCGCTTTGGACGTGGAAGTGGCATTATTGCAGAGGGTTCCGGAAGATATTAGTACAAAAACAGAAGCCTCCGTGTTCATTGTTTATGGCTGTTCACATCACTTTGTGCTCCCACGACTCAAACGAAGACATGCTACCAGTGCTTAAACCTTACAGGTATTTCTGCAACTGTGAGCATGCACGACCACAGAGGAAACGGACAGACGCAGTGGGTCGCTGTGGACGGTCTGCTGCGTTTCCCTCCGCGAGCCGCAGGCCGGTCAGCGAACGAACAGACGTGCGCTCGGTGCAAAGGCCGCAGAGTCCCTCTGACGAAACTTCAGTTGCGCATTTCGACGCGACGCGGTCGGCGAAAATAGGAAGACGCAGGACCCTTTAGACCTCCGTTGTCACATCTCAAAAGAAGAATGAGCGGGTCCGTCAAGTTGGACAAGCTGTCGAAGGTATGAAGCATCTACAGACCATTTTACGATTTTTTTCGGTGTGAAACTGACGACTATTTCGCTGTTGTTCTCAGGGCCCCGAGCCGAAATGGTTCGTACTGAAGATTTTGAACGTCGTGGTGATGGCCACCTTCGTGGGCTCCATCATCTACGTGTCGTGGTATTATCGTGACGTCGCGAGTCAGGACGCCGACAACAAGTCGCCCTTCACGAACATGTTCCTGCCGATCATGATCTTCTGGAGCCTGTGCTTGGCCTATTTCTTCGGCTTCTTCGGCATTTCGTTCGTCGATACGGAATCGCTGACCGAGTCTCCTGCTGAATACGGCCTGGACGATATTCACCGCCAAATTGAGAAGCGCCAAATGGCGAAGACCCGGGAGCCCCGGCACGACACTGTCATCTGCTCCGATTCGGCGGCGGAGAAGGAGAAGGCCGCGAAGCGAGAAGCCGCCGTGGCGCCCGCGACCTCCGACTTCGACGCTCTGTCGAACGAGGAGATCCTGGACATGCTCAACAGCGGCGAGATCAAGGACTATCAGCTCGAGAAGAAGCTCGGCGACTGCGAGCGCGCGGTCGTCGTGCGCCGCATGCTCTACAACCAGCTCTTCCGCGAAACGACCCCCTCCGCGTCTCCCGAGCACAACCCCCTGGACCTCGTGCCCTACGCGGGCTACGACTATGGAAAAGTCTTCGGCGCCAACTGCGAGATCGTCGTGGGCTACGTGCCCATTCCGCTGGGCGTCGTGGGCCCGCTGGTGCTGAACGACGAGCCGATCTACATCCCCATGGCCACCACTGAGGGCTGCCTCGTCGCCTCCACCAACCGCGGCTGCAAGGCGCTCACTGCCTCCGGCGGTGTCGACGCCGTCGTGCTGAAGGACGCCATCACGCGCGCGCCGTGTGTGCGTCTGCCCAGCGCCATGCGCGCGGCCGCGCTGAAGCTGTGGGTCTCCCAGCCCGACCACTACGCCGAACTGGAAGCCGCCTTCAACTCCACGACGAACTTCGGCCGCTTGGCCGGCATCGACGCCACCGTCGCGGGCCGCAACGTGTATCTGCGCTTCGCGTGCATGTCGGGCGACGCCATGGGCATGAACATGGTCTCGAAGGGCTGCCTCAAGGCCATCGAGGTGCTCGAGCGCGAGTTCCCCGACCTCGTCCTCATCGCCATCTCCGGCAACATGTGCACGGACAAGAAGCCCGCGGCGATCAACTGGATCCTCGGCCGCGGCAAGAGCATCGTCGTCGAGGCCGTCGTGCCCGAGAGCATCGTCAAGAGCGTGCTGAAGTCCTCCGTCGGCGACATGATCGAGACCAACCGCCAGAAGAACCTCATCGGCTCGGCGATGGCCGGCTCCGTCGGCGGCTTCAACGCGCACGCGGCGAACATCGTCACGGCCGTGTACCTGGCGACCGGCCAGGACCCCGCGCAGAACGTCGAGTCGAGCAACTGCCTCACGCTCATGGAGCTGGCCGAGGACGGCAAGTCGCTGCACGTGTCCGTGACGATGCCCTCCGTCGAGGTGGGCACCGTCGGCGGCGGCACGCACCTCCCGGCGCAGGCGGCCTGTCTCGAGCTGATGAGCGTGCGCGGCGCGGCCAAGGGCGAGGGCGCGCAGCCCGGCGACAACGCGCGCAAGTTGGCGCAGATCGTGGGCGGCGCGGTGCTCGCGGGCGAGCTGTCGCTCATCGCCGCGCTGGCGGCCAACCACCTCGTGCAGTCGCACATGCAGCACAACCGCAAACCCGCCGCCGCCGCCGTATAGGCGCCCAGACCCCCAGGCACCCAGACCCCCAGTCCGTCGCTGTTTCTCGTTTTGTTTCGCGGCTCTGCGCGCCCTCGTCGTCGCCGCAGAGCTCCGCGCCCGCCATGGATCCCCTCCTCCACACCCTCCACTGTTTTCGTTTGCTCTGCTGAGCTCTGTAACTCGTAATTATCGAATTGTTGCAGCCGCCGCCGCCGCAGCGACCGATGACCGGCGACCCGCCGCACGTGTCCCGCGCTGGAGCAATGCGATTACGAGTTACACAGCTCAGCGCAGCATTCGAACCGACCACAGCGACGTCGACAGCGACGTCGACAGCGACGTCGACGGCGCGACGCTCTTCGACTTTAGTGTACATCTTATGTGCTGGAAACAAACTAGTAGCGTAGAGCACACTGCAGAATACGTACGCCAGGGTGTGCCGCTGCACAGCGCCGCCGCCGCCGTCGCGACCGTCGCCTTCGCCGCCGTCGACCGTCGACGAATCTGGCGACTGCGAACGGATCAGACTCATTCCCTCGCGGAGCTTCAGTCGATTCGCTTCAGTTTGTGGAAATGCCGGCCAGAAGGCAGTCGAAGAGCGACGGCGGCGAGTCCAGTCGCGACGCGGCGGACGCGTCGACCGGTGCCGCCGCTCAGCCCGCCGAACTGCAGTTGATTCGCGATCTGTCGCAGGCCCGAGTGGGCTTCCTTCATTACCTGGCCATGTTCCTGTGGCTGGGCTGGTTCCTCTTCTACTTCTCGCTGCCGGCGATCCTCGTCGCGCTGTACTTCCACTCGATGGCCGCCTTCACGGCCATGCTCGGCCTCATCGCCACCTCGGCGCTGTACCCCATCAAATGGAAGCTGCAGCCCAAAACAGGCTTCGCGCTGGGCCGCTTCATCGTGCGGCACGCGGCCGAGTACTTGCGGGTTCGTTGACGCCGCCGCCGCCGCCGCTGCCCTCGTCGCCGCCGACGGCTGACCGTGTGTCCTTTACAGCTGCAGGTCTACGCCGAGGACTACGACGCGGTGCTGGCCGCCAAGCCGGCGCTGTTCGGCCTGGAGCCGCACGACATTCTGCCGATTTCGCTGATCGCGCTGGGCGACGTGCTCAAGACGCTGCCGGGCCACAAGCTGCGCGGCGCGCTGACCTCCGCCTGCTTCCAGGTGCCGGGCATGCGCCACATCTACACCTGGGCCACCGCGGTCTCGGTAGACAAGAAGTCGCTGCGCCGCCTGCTCGCGCGCAGCTTTTCGCTGTGCATCTGCCCCGGCGGCGCGCACGAGGTCACGTTCATGCGCAGCAACAGCGACCCCGAGACGGTGCTCTACCTGCGCAACCGCCTGGGCCTGCCGCGCCTGGCCGCCGAGCAGCCCAACGGCCTGAGCCTGATCCCGTGCTTCTGCTTCAACCAGCGCCCGACGTACGACTTCTTCGTGCCCAACGTCCCGCTGCTGCACAAACTCGGCCGCAAGGTACGCCGCCCCGCCCGCCCCGCGCCCTGCGCCCCGCGCCCTCTCCGGGCCTGTGCCTGCCTCTCCGCTGACGCTGACGGCTCGTAGATCGGCTTCATCCCGCTCGTCTTCTCGGGCGTCTTCGGCGTGCCCTTCGCGCCGCCGAAGTCGCCGCCGCCGTCGGCGCCGCTCGTCTTCGTCATGGGCCGGCCCATCCACGTGCCGCACGTCGCGCTCGACGACCCGCAGCGCGACGAGAAGCTCAAGGTGTACCAGCAGCAGTTCGTCGACAGCATGCAGCGCCTCTTCGACACCTACGCGCCGCGCTTCGACGCGCGCTTCCAGCAACTGGCGGAGGGCGCGCCGCGGCCCACGCTGCGCATCCTGTAGACGTGCCCCCCTCGAACGGTGCCCTGCGACGGTGACTGCGACGGTGACTGCGACGGTGACTGTCGCCGCCGCGTCGGGTCCATCGTCGCTGAGCCGAAGGCGACACTAATCTGGACGACACGAGAGTTAATTACTGCGAGCCAACGAGAGACTATGTACAGAGGCGAGGCGCGCGGGCGGTCTCGAGGCCGCCGCTGCAGCGGCCGCGGCCGCCGTCGCGGGTGGCGCAGGTGGCGTGGCGACAGGATCGGCGGGCGGCGGGCAGCGGGCAGCGGTCACTGCGCGAGGAACGGGTGCGCCGCGACCTCGTCGACGGTGATGCGGCGCAGCGGGTCGGCCACCAGCATCCGCAGCAGCAGGTCCTGCAGCTGCGCGTCCAGCTGGATGCGCCAGTGGCGCAGCAGGTCGCCCAGTTTGCCGGCGGCGATGAAGCGGAAGCGCTGGTCGGTGGGCGTGGCGGTCTCGAAGGGCGGCATGCCCGTGCACAGCATGAACAGCATCACGCCCAGCGCCCACACGTCCGCCTGGAACAGGTCCAGCCAGAAGTTCTCTCGCGCCTCGTAGAACGCGCGATTGGCCGCGACCAGCGCGGGCGCCGGAGGCGGGTTGGCGATGACCTCGGGCGCCATGTAGCCGCGCTTGCCGCAGATGCCCGGGTGGAACACGGCGAAGCGCGCCGTCTGCTGCAGCGCCGCGTCGGCCACGACCGCCAGGTTCACCCGCTGCGCCATGCCGAAGTCTATTACGACGTACCGCGCCTCGTCGGTGCCGGCGGACGCGGCGGGCGGCGGCGGCGGCACGTAGAGCGTGTTCTCCAGCGACATGTCGCGGTGCGCCACGCCGACGCGCCGCATCGCGCGAAGGGCGGCGACCATCTGGCGCATGAAGCTGCGGATGTCCTCGGTGCGCTGGTAGGCGCCGTGGTCGGCGACGTGGTCGAAGAGCTCGACGGACTGCACGTAGGGCATCACCGCGTACAGGTTCGTCTCGTCCGCGCAGCACGCCACCAGCGGCATCAGGTGCGCCGCGCCGTCGCCCTGCGCCTCTGAAAGCGTCATCATCGTCGCCAGCTCGTCGTAAGGTCGCTCGGCGGCCACTTGCGGGTTCTGGAGGAGCCGCTTCTGGTAGATTTTGATGGCGACGTCGACCGGCAGCCGCCGAAACGCCGGCGCGTCGGTGGGCACCGGCGGCTGCTCGTCCAGCTGCAGCTCCGAGCCGCCCACCACTTGGCCATAGATGGACTTCTTGATCAAACGACCGATCTCGAACGTGCGGCCCAGCGCGGGGATGTAGATGGCCGTGCGCGTCACCGGCTGCGTCGGCTGCGAAGAGGCGCCGAAGATGGCGACCGTCGCGGTTTGGCACTCGAAGACTTGCATGCCCTCGCAGGGCACGACGTGGGTCTTGATGGGCGCTGACATCTCTCGCAATCGCCGGAGATAGCGCGCAGAAGGATTCGAAAACTTGGTCGCCGCACGAGGAAGCGTCGATTGGCAGCCACCGTCTCGAGTGGTGGCGACTGGGCGAGGCTACGCTGGGTGCGCGAGTCAGCGACTGGAGAGCGCGAGGCAAAGTGTGCAAGCGGCGGCGCGAAGCTGACGAACGAAAGCGACTCGATTCGTCGAACGATCGACGATCGACGGCGACGGTGACGGCGCGACGCGTGGACCGACAAGTACACCCTGATGCCTCAGATAGCACGATGTGCCACATCTGTCGCAGAGTACAATGTCCCAGAGCGTTTCGAAAAGGACGCCACTGTCCACTGTCGCCCATCGGGTGATCGGCCCAAACGATAACCCAAACGGGTTATGGCGACTGTGGGTCCAGCTCCGATGGACGCTGCGCGCGCACAACACGACGCGGTGTATCAGCCGCAAGGAAATACTAATTGAAATTCGGATTTAAAACGACGGTGCAGCGGTGATGGGCAAAGCGGGCGCGACGGCGGATGAAACCAAAAACGAAACGGCCCGCTCGGGGGCCGCGAACGGCGACGCGGTCGCCGCCAAAACGAAACGAAACGAACCGCCGCCGCCAGCGCTGACGGTTGCGCGTGGCGGCACGGCGGGGCGGGGGGAGGGGGGTCAAAGGCGACTATACTGGCTAAGCTGTGCGCGGCGGGGCGCTCAGACGATCTCGTCGAGGTTCGAGGGCAGACTGGGGTCGAAGTGGCCCTGCAGGTCGATGTGCACGCTGCTGTCGGCCCCGCCGCCCGTCGTGTCGTGCAGCAGGTCGCGCGAGTTCTTCAGCTGGCTCTGGTAGCTCTGCGCGCCGCCCGCCGGGCCGGGGCCGCCCTTGGGCGCCTTGCCGCTGACGAACGGCTTCTGCGCCGCCGCCTCGAGCAGCGAGCGCGGCGGCGCACCCGACGACGGCGGCGGCGGCCGTCGCACGGGGCCGCTGCTGCTGAGCGCCTCCTGTCGCGGCGCGTCGTCGTAAGCGAGCGCCTCGGCGTCGAGGTCGTCCTCCTCGGCGATGTCGTCGGGCTGGTCGCGGTACTGGCGGTCGCGGCGGCTGTGGTGGCGCCGCTCGCGGTCCCTGTCGCGGTCCCTGTCGCGGTCGTGGTCCCGGTCGCGGTCGGAGCGGTGGCGGTGGTGGCGGTCCTCGTCTTCGCTGTAGTCGCCGCGGTCGCGGTGGTGACGAGAGCGCGACGCCGACCGGTCGCGGTCGCGGTCGCGGTCGGACGAGCGGTGGTGTCTGCGGCTGGACGAGCGGTCTCTCTCGCGGTCGCGGTCGCGGTCGCCGCCGCGGTCGCGGTCCCTGTCGCGGTCGCCGCCGCGGCTGCTGCCGCGCTCGCGGCGGTGCGCGTCTTTGTCCTTCGTCTTGAGCATCGCCACGGCGCCGCCCGGCGCGCGCGCCGAGAGCAGCGGGCCGCCGTTGGGCGAGGACATCGTCTGCATCAGCAGGTCGCCCTCGTTCGTCGGCGCCGTCGCGGGGCGCTCGAAGGCCTCGACCGGCGCGGGGCCGCCCAGCGCGCTGTTCGTCTGCGTGTAGTGCAGCGGCGGCGACGACTGCGGCACGTGGCCGCGCGACACCTGGTTGCCGGTGCCGCGCGGGGCGCCCTCGTGGGCGGCGGCGGCGGCGGCCTGCGGGTGGGCGTTGGCGGCGTTCTGCGCGTCGCGGAAGAGCAGCACGAAGGCGTCGAGGCCGCGGTCGATGGCGCGCGACAGCGGCGTCCAGCGGCGCTCCATCCACTCGCCCGTCCAGCTGTCGGGCTCCGCGTCGGGGTCGGCGGGGACCAGGTCGGTCGCCATCGCCTCCACGCCGCCCGGGTGGACGCGGATGAGCATCTGCGCGATCTCCAGCGACGGCACCAGCGCCGAGATGAGGCAGTGCAGCGGCAGCAGCCCGTCGCGCGACTTCTGAAACGCCGCTTCGGGGTACTGCTCGAGCAGCATCGCGCTCAGCTGCGGGTTCGGCTGCGCGCAGTCGAGCGCCAGGTGCAGCGGCAGGTACTGCTCGTCGTCGCCGACCTTCGCCGCGCCGGGAAACGCCTGCAGCAGCATCTGCACGGCCTCCACGTGCGGCTCGGGCTGGTCCAGCGCGCGGTGCAGCGGCAGCTGGCCGTTGCCGTTGGGGCACTGCAGGCCCTGCGGGTACAGCTCGATGAGCAGCGCCAGCGCCTCGAGGTTGATGTGTCCGCGGTTGCAGCACTGGTGGATGGGCAGCCACGACGCCTTGTCGAAGGTGCGCACGCCGTCCGCGTGCACGCTCACGAGCGCGCGCAGCACGCCGACGTGGATATTGTCGCGGTTCACGGCCCAGTGCACCGGCAGCGAGCCCTTGTTGCAGGCACGGGCCGCGGCCGAGGGGTTGGCGTTGAGGAGCGCGGCGACGACGTCGACGTTGGGCTCGTCCTGGTTCACGGCCCAGTGCAGCGGCAGGTAGCCGTCGACGTCGGCGATCCAGGGGCTCTTGGGGTTCGCGTGGATGAGGAAGTTGATCATCTCCTGCGTGCAGTTGGGGTTGTGGGTCATCCAGTGCAGCGGCAGGGCGCCCGTGCGGTCGGGCGTCCAGGCGCCGGCGGGAAAGGCCTTGAGCACCATCTTCAGCGCCTCCATCGCCATCGCGGACGACGCTCGGAGCGCCGTGTGGTGTAGAAGCACCTTTCCAGTGGAAGGGGTGACCTGCGCGGCGATCTCGGGAAAGACGGCGAGAATGGAGGAGGCGACCTGCGAGTAGTACACGGTGGCGTCGAGCAGGTCCGGCGGCGGGTCGAACGTGATCGCGTCGAGCAAAATGTTGCCCAGCTCCGCGGTCATCCCGAAGAGGACGCGGGTTCCGACCGAGCGAGACACCATGGACCCCTTCGCCCGGTACACTTTGTTCACGTCGCGCAGCGCGCCGATGCACTCGAAGATGTGCGAAATGAGCGACACGGTGGGGTCGACGTCCAGCCCCGACATGCTGCGGTCGGTGCCGAAAGGAATCTTCAATGTTTTCAAGAGCTTGACGACGTACCCCGGCAGCAGCTGCTGTCCTGGGCGACCGATGTCAGCGCTGCCTGGCGCAACGATGGGCATCGGAGCGATCGACGTCATTTCGTGATTTCTGCTCGACGGATTAGGTTGATAATTGATTGTACAGTCTTGTGGTAACTGGGAGCTCAAAAGTGACGGGCGGCGTGGAAAAAACGTTGATTTGCCAGCCGAGGAACTTCAAAAGACAAAAATTGGCGATGGCTTCGATGCTCGGAGGGCGGCAACTGAAAATGCCGAAACCGTCGATCGAAGGGTGAGTCTTGCGCAACTGATTTTCTTTCTTCGTTTGGTTTGTCCGGGAGGCCCCGTCGGTGTGCAATTTGGCTATGTTCGGCGCCTTGGCTTAACTGGAAGAGCCGCCGCGGCGAAGATCGCCAGCCGCGCCACCGTCGCCGCAACCGTTACAACCCGTCGCGGACGGACGAGGTGGATGTGCCGGCGGACAGCGGTGGCCTCGGCGCATCGCGGGACACAGTCGGCGAAGGGCGAGGTCTGTGTCGCGCCGCCACTATGACGAGCGCCGCCGCCGCCGCTGCTCGGTCGACGGAGCAATCGCCGAAGGGAACGAAAGCCGCGAAAGAGACGTCCCACAACCGTTCGTCTTGTCTGTCGCCGGTACCACCCTCGGAAATGGTCCACAAACATCTGCGAATTTCAGCGCGCGAGCTGCGCGTCAGCAAAATCAACAAAAACTTGCGCCCGCAGCCCTGTGCAAAGGAATTCCAAGCATTTTTGACGGCGTTGGAGCTATACGGTGACGGAAAGATCCCCATGGGTATCACAAAGGAATTGTCGGACTGTATGGAAGTCAAGGTATGTGATTCGCGCGATGACGACCGCGAGTGATGTTGATCTCACTCGCACACTGCGCTGCCTGTCCATGTCACAGAAATCGGGAGCGAAGGGAACGACGTTGATGTTCCACTTGTCTCGATACGTCAAGAAAGAGTAACCGTGCGCCATGGCGCCTAGCAGATTGTATATAGCCTGTTTCATTCATCACTAAACGTTAAATACGAGGTCCGTCCGCATCGTCCACCTGTGTCGCTGTGCGGTTCCGACAAAAGCGCCCACCTGCGCCGAGTCAAATAACGAATCAGCTAAGCTGTGTCTCAAGCGGGGTCTGTAGAAGTAACGAGCAACAAGCAGCGAGGAGGTTGGGACGGGTGAGTTGTGGGGCATACAGCGGCGTAGGAAGAGGCGTGGTCGTCGTTCCAGGGACTACTCAATTCAAAATTCCGAACGACGAAAAAGAAACTGACACAGAACTATTGAGGGCGTCATCGACCGCGAGCTTAGAGCAAGTCCGCGACGTTGGCGGGCATCTCCTCGATCTGCGTGTCGTAGAACTGCTCGATGTCGCGCATGTACTTGACGTCGGCCTTGACGATGAAGTTGATGGCGACACCCTTACGACCGAAGCGGCCGGAACGACCGATGCGGTGGATGTACGATTCGCGGTTGGAGGGCATGTCGTAGTTGATGACCAGCGACACCTGCTGCACGTCAATACCACGTGCCAACAGGTCGGTGGTGATCAACACGCGCGACGAGCCGGAGCGGAACTCGGCCAAAATAGACTCGCGCTCGCGCTGATCCAAGTCACCGTGCATGGAGGAGACAGTGAAGTCCTTGGCAATCATCTTCTCGGTCAACCAGTCGACCTTGCGGCGGGTGTTGCAGTAGATGATGGCTTGTGTGATGGTGAGCGTCGAGTACAAGTCGCACAGCGTATCGAACTTCCACTCCTCGCGGTCGATGGCGATGAAGAACTGCTTGATACCTTCGAGGGTCAGTTGATCCTTCTTGACCAAGATGCGGACAGGGTCGCGCATGAACTTCTGCGTGACCTCGAGCACGTCCAACGGCATCGTGGCGGAGAAGATGGCGCACTGGACGGTTTCGGGCATGTACTTGAAGACGTCGTAGATCTGTTCCTTGAAACCGCGCGACAACATCTCATCGGCCTCGTCGAGGACGAACAAGCAAACGCTGTCCAAGCGCAAGGCGCGGCGGTTGATCATGTCGTAGACACGACCGGGGGTGCCGACGACGATGTGCACGCCCTCCTGCAGAGTGCGGATGTCCTCGCGAACGGCAGTGCCACCGACGCAGCCGTGGACACGGATATTCATGAAATCGCCGATGGAGGTGATGACCTTAACGATCTGCTGGGCCAACTCGCGGGTGGGCGCCAAGACCAAGGCTTGGCACTCGCGGTTGGACACGTCCAACTTCTGCAGGATGGAAATAGTGAAAGTGGCGGTCTTTCCGGTACCTATCGACAGAACAGAACGGCCGGTTTAGAAACGCAACTCCAGAGAAACAAGAGCAAAGCAAGCACAAAGCGCAACGGAGCAGTCGGGGGTCATTCAAAGGTTGTGTTTCTCAGCACAGAAGTCAGCCTCGAAAGATGGTATTTTGTGATGTAATCAATCCCCGCGACGAACGCGTGTTGGAGTAGGGAAGGCAAGGAATGAAACTTTCTGACGTACCGGATTGAGCCTGAGCAATAACGTCGCGGCCCATCAAAACGGGCTTGATGGCGCGCTGCTGAATGGCGGAGGGGCGCTCGAAACCATAAGCGTAGATACCACGAAGCAAGTCTTCAGTGAGTCCAAGTCCATCAAAAGATGGGGTGATTTCATCCCAGTTATCGGAGATTTCGATTTCGTCGTCACGAAGTTCGGTGACAGGGGCAGCAGCATCTTCAGCCATTTTGAATGAATGTAAGTTTTCCAACAAAACGAACAAAAAGAGAAAGTGGGTTCTTTTTTGAGAATAAAAAAGAAGAAAAAAAGATAACTTTGAAGCCTTGGTAAAGAGTTCTGAAGGAGGTCGGGGAAACAAGGAGCAAACACTTCAATGGGCGAAGAGGATTGAGACGTCTGGCTGCCACCCGTGGGGCTGCACACGCGACGCGGCGATGGGTGGCGCGGGGCGGTGCGCGACACTGGCGACACGCAACTTTTGAATTCAACTCAGTATCCCAGACCAACACTGATTCTGGTCTGCTGAGCAAGCCGTTTCGAAATCTATCCAGTGCCCATAACCTTTGCATAGTCCTGCAGTGGTTACCCCAAAGAGAAGGCAATTTAGTACACATGTAAGCGCACAAAGTGCTCAGTGCTCGTGCGTCTGGTGCTCTGCCATATATAATGGGCAAACACACACTATTGTGCAGTGTCTCACCTTCCTCAACGCTCTGATCATGATGTAGCTGTTGGTGGTAGCTGTGGCTGTCGTTTTTGTGGTCCTCGCTGATGCGGGCACCGTCGTCGTTGACAAAGCGACTCGTGACGACTACTTTCGTCACGCGCCCGTGTGGTTTCCCGATCAAGAGTCGCTCATTTCCTCTCGCGACATGTTTCATGGGCCTCCGAATCCGTACGGCTTCACCACCTTCCAAAACATCACATGCGACTTCGTCGAGCCCGACCCCGCCGACCCCATCGGTGGCACCACTCCGAAGTTTCACTGCCTGTACACCCAGCCGGATGGCTCGAAGCTCAAGCTGAAGATCAAGTATGATCAGCAATACAACCCTGTGTACGACTGGGGCAACGGAAACGAGGAGGTTTACGCGTCTGTGATTTCGCAGCGGCTGCTGTGGGCAACCGGCTTCGGCTCCGACCACACCGTTCCCGTGCAAGTCACCTGCCGCAACTGCCCCATCGAGCCCTGGACGTACATCCAGGTGAAGCAGGGCTATGACAGCGAAGACTTGGCCTCCGGGTGGATGAGCGCGCGCCTCATCGACTCCGGCAAGTATGAAATGAAGGTGGCCGAGCTGCCGCTGCCCTCCGCCGTCATCTACCTGAAGTTCGACGAGTACGTGAACGGCGACGCCATCGAGTACACGACGTCCGCGAGCAACGAGACGAGTACCGGCTTCGGATGGCCGGAACTGTTCTCGCTGGCCTACGAAGGCGCCAGCAACGACGACGCGTCGACCCAGACGACCGCCAGAGACGCGCTGACCGTCATTGCGGCCCTCATCTCTCACGTGGACAACTTCGACGGCAACCAAGGCTTCATCTGCCTCGACACAGGGGCGACGGTCTCGGCGCAGAAGACGAAGTCGTCGTGCAAGGGGCAGCCGTTCGCGTACATCCACGACGTCGGCGGCACCCTCGGCTACGGCTGGAAGCTCACGCACCTCAACTTCTGGCCCAACTACATGGACCTGAAGCAGTGGCTCGAGGTCTCCGTCTGGGGCGACGCCAAGCAGTGCGCCGTGCACGTGAATGGCATCCCCGGCTGCTCCTGGAACGGCAACCAGCGCGTCTCCGACGCCGGCCGCGCGCTCGCCGCTCGTCTTCTGGCGCAACTCTCCGAGGCTCAGTTACGCGACCTCTTCAGCGCCGCGCGGGCCAATCTGATGCGCGGCGACAGCGTCGACGACTGGCTCAGCGGCTTCCAGTCGAAGCTGCAGAAGGACGTGCTGCAGTTCCAGTGCGCCAACTAACGCCCGCGCCGCGCCCTCCCAGTCACCATTGCTCAGTTCCACCAGTATTTCGCCTATGTTCCGCCAGTACGTCGCCTCTAGTCCGCCGTTATGCGCCGCAATCGCGCGCGTATCGGCGGCCAGAGCCGATCTCCGTTGCCCTACGCACCTCTCCGTCGTAAATTAACTCTCAACAACCCACGCCGCCTCGCGACCACAGCCATACATGCGATGCGTTGCGATAGGGACAGCGAAGAACCGCGTGGAAGCGGTAGCAATAGCGGTAGCGGTAGCGGTAGCGGTAGCGGAGACGCTGCGCAGTGGAGCTGTGGCGGCGCTGCCGCGGCGGCGGCGGCGGCGGCGGCGGAGGCAGCCGACGCGCGGCGGTTTCGAAACGGTCGTCGGTTTCGCTCGCGACGCCGCAGCGGTCGCCGTCGAGCCGACGCTGCCGATTCAACGAGCGAAATGCGCCGCTCTGTAGCTCCACAACCCAATCGAAAGACCCCGCGCACGGACTGTCTTTCCTGTCACCTCTTCTCATTGGACGTGACGCTATTCCGTGCGACCAACACAGACGACGTCACTAGCCCATCGGACCGCACCGCCGACGAGACAGTTGCGCCATGCAAGCCACGTCGCTGGTAAAATACCACACGCCGATCCTTGTGTCGGTGTCACAAGGCAAGGGAAAAGGAAAAACGGGCAAGAAGCCGAACGCGGACCGACAAACGACGCAGACCGAAGACATCTTGAACTCCATTTTGCCGCCGCGGTAAGCGACCCGTCCGACGACCGGCGACACGCGCCGACTGCGACCCCGACATCGACGTCGCACCGCCTGACGTTGCGCCTGCACACTGTGTTGGTTCGTAGAGAGTGGACGGAGGACGGCCAGCTGTGGATCCAGTACGTGTCCAGCACGCCGGCGACGCGGCTGGACGTGATCAACCTGCAGGAGCAGCTGGACCACCAGCTGCAGGCGCGCCAGGCGCGCGAGACGGGCATTTGTCCCATTCGCCAAGAGCTCTACTCGCAGTGCTTCGACGAGCTGATCCGCCAGATCACGATCAACTGCGCCGAGCGCGGGTTGCTGCTGCTGCGCGTGCGCGACGAGGCGCGCATGACCATCTCGGCGTACGAGACGCTCTACGAGAGCAGCATCGCGTACGGCGTGCGGAAGGCGCTGGTGGCGGAGCAGAAGAAGATCGACCTCGAGGCGAAGATCAAGGAGCTGTCGGCCGCGAAGCGCGAGCTGCAGCAGCAAGTGGAGAACCTGAAGACGACGATAGACCAAACGGTGAATCGGGCCCGCGAGAAGCGCGAGGCCGAAGAGAAGGCGCACAGCGACGAGGTAAGCGACCGCGATGCTTGGGGCCGCCGGCGTTGACGCGAGTCTCCGTCCGTCCGCTGGCCCGACGACTCTCGCACGACTGAGCGCGGACGATGTGTTGCAGGTGGAGCGGCTGCAGAAGACCAACGAGCAGCTGAAGACGTCGCTGGAGACGATGCTGTCCGCGCCGAAGAAGTAGACGCGACGTCGGCGGCGGCGTCGGTCGAAGAAGCGGTGGCGTGTAGAGGTGGCTGACGGTTGAGTGTGTCGCCGCGGCGTTGTAAGTAAATTTGCTGTCGTTTCTCGGAGGAGCCACCGCGCTCAGCGCTGCGTCGGCGGCCCTCGCGTTGCTTCGTGTGGGAAGACAGTCAAGTAGATCGAAACAGGCAGCGAATTAGTTACAGCGGCGGTGCGGGGCGCCGTCGGCGGTGTCACGTGACGTGTCCGCCGCACCGCCCGACTCGATACTCAAAACACGCCGCGTCCGCAGCGCGTGTCCCACGCACCGCGACCAACGCCACTCAGCTTCTCCTCCGTCGCCTTCAGCAACGGCCGCGTCTACTTCTTCGGCGCGGACAGCATCGTCTCCAGCGACGTCTTCAGCTGCTCGTTGGTCTTCTGCAGCCGCTCCACCTGCAACACATCGTCCGCGCTCAGTCGTGCGAGAGTCGTCGGGCCAGCGGACGGACGGAGACTCGCGTCAACGCCGGCGGCCCCAAGCATCGCGGTCGCTTACCTCGTCGCTGTGCGCCTTCTCTTCGGCCTCGCGCTTCTCGCGGGCCCGATTCACCGTTTGGTCTATCGTCGTCTTCAGGTTCTCCACTTGCTGCTGCAGCTCGCGCTTCGCGGCCGACAGCTCCTTGATCTTCGCCTCGAGGTCGATCTTCTTCTGCTCCGCCACCAGCGCCTTCCGCACGCCGTACGCGATGCTGCTCTCGTAGAGCGTCTCGTACGCCGAGATGGTCATGCGCGCCTCGTCGCGCACGCGCAGCAGCAGCAACCCGCGCTCGGCGCAGTTGATCGTGATCTGGCGGATCAGCTCGTCGAAGCACTGCGAGTAGAGCTCTTGGCGAATGGGACAAATGCCCGTCTCGCGCGCCTGGCGCGCCTGCAGCTGGTGGTCCAGCTGCTCCTGCAGGTTGATCACGTCCAGCCGCGTCGCCGGCGTGCTGGACACGTACTGGATCCACAGCTGGCCGTCCTCCGTCCACTCTCTACGAACCAACACAGTGTGCAGGCGCAACGTCAGGCGGTGCGACGTCGATGTCGGGGTCGCAGTCGGCGCGTGTCGCCGGTCGTCGGACGGGTCGCTTACCGCGGCGGCAAAATGGAGTTCAAGATGTCTTCGGTCTGCGTCGTTTGTCGGTCCGCGTTCGGCTTCTTGCCCGTTTTTCCTTTTCCCTTGCCTTGTGACACCGACACAAGGATCGGCGTGTGGTATTTTACCAGCGACGTGGCTTGCATGGCGCAACTGTCTCGTCGGCGGTGCGGTCCGATGGGCTAGTGACGTCGTCTGTGTTGGTCGCACGGAATAGCGTCACGTCCAATGAGAAGAGGTGACAGGAAAGACAGTCCGTGCGCGGGGTCTTTCGATTGGGTTGTGGAGCTACAGAGCGGCGCATTTCGCTCGTTGAATCGGCAGCGTCGGCTCGACGGCGACCGCTGCGGCGTCGCGAGCGAAACCGACGACCGTTTCGAAACCGCCGCGCGTCGGCTGCCTCCGCCGCCGCCGCCGCCGCCGCCGCCGCCGCCGCAGCGCCACTGCGCAGCGTCTCCGCTACCGCTACCGCTACCGCTGCTGCCCTGTGCCCTGCCGGGAGGGGGGTCCTATCATTTAAATCGAGGCGTCGGACACGGGCTGGGCGGAGAAGCAGGCGACTTATGCGGGAAACGCGCAGTACGCGGTAACGCCGTGTCCTCGCGTCGCCGGCGGCGCCAAACGAATGCGACACACGTCACAGGGGCACGACACACGGAAACAGAGAGCGATCGACACAGATCTACGCGAGCTGGTCGACCTTGGACAAGAGCTGCAGCGCCGCGAGCGCGTCCTGGAAGCGCGTGAGCGCGAGGTCCTTGGACCAGTTGTGGAAGGGCGCGTCCTCGGCGAACGGCAGCACGAGGCCCGAGGCGCAGCGCAGCAGCAGCGTGTACCGCGCCGCGTACGAGCTGGGCTGCGAGCAGCAAGTGCACAGCGGGTGCAAGGCGTAGGGCTTCGCGCCGCGCTGGGTCACGCTGATGCTCTGCGCCGTGAGGCTGCGGACGGGCACCCAGCAGACCATGAACGGCTGCAGCTTGAAGCGCGTCTTCGGCCCCGCGCTGCCCGCGAAGCAGCGCAGCAGGTCCACCTCCGTCTCGCCGAGAACGGCGTCGAGGGCGCCGCCGCTGTCGCCGGCGCCGCCGCCGTCGCCGGGCCGCGACAGGTGCACGGACTGGTGCGGGTCGTAGAGCACCGCCTGCTGCGTCAGCGACCGCAGCGAGTGCACCGTCGCCGCGTACAGCAGCGTGTGGTCCGTCAGCACCGCGGCGGCCGACGACACGCGCGGCGCGCCGCCGCAGCTCAAAGAGCGCAGCAGCTGCGCCGCGGAGCAGCAGCACCACGCGCCGGGGTCGTGCAGCGGCCGCGTCGCCGCGCCGCAGAGCTGCGCGTGGTAGTGCGGCGAGGCGTCGCGGCGGAAGGCGCAGCAGCCGTTCGGCTGGTAGAGCAGCCCCGACTGGAAGCGGTGCAGCAGCGTCTCGCCCGGCACGAGCGGCAGCAGCTGCGTCTCGTGCGCGGAGAGGTTGCGGTCCTCGTGCTTCGCCTTCAGCGTCAGCAGCGACACGCTGCTCGGCCCCAGCGGCGGCTGCGCCGCGTCGCCGTGGCCGTGGCCGTCCGCGGACTGCGCCGCGTCGGGGGGCGCCAGGTGCATCAGCTCGGGGAGGAACTGCGTCTCGAGGTGGCTGGGGCCCGTGAGCGACACGGTGTCGAGGCGCGACACGGTGAGCTGCAGCTGCTGCGCGAAGGACAGCTGCGTCCCGCGCAGCGTCACGGTGAGGGCGCCGAACGCGGTCAGCAGCGACGAGGACACGTGGTACGCGTCGGCGGTGAGGCCGGCGGCCGCGTGGCTCGCGACGCAGCCGGCGGCGACGTGCTGCGGCAGAAACGAGCGCACGGCGACGTCGAGCGCGCCGAGCTCGGGCGGCACGCGGTGCTTGCGGTGCGTCAGCGAGATCTCCACGAGGCGGTGCGTCGTCAGCACGAGCGCGACGCGTGTCGTGAGGCGCGGCGCGACGCAGAGCAGGTAGTAGAGCCCCAACGTGGCGACCGACAGCGCCGCGTCGAGGCCGCTGGGCCGGTAGAACTGGCCGGCGGCGGCGAGCACCGTCTCCTGCGGCGCGAGCGGCAGCCAGCGCGTGGGCAGCGTGACCTGCAGGTCGTCGTCGACGAGCGTGAACGAGTGCAGCTCCTCGCAGATGTCCTTGACGCCCGGGATCAGCGCGTGCTTCAGCGCGCCGCCGCCGTTCCTCTCGCCGTGCTCGACGCTGTAGGAGGCCGACTCGCGCTTCTTGTGGCCGTCGACGGCGATGCCCACCTGCCCCAGCGTGTTCGACGCCGCCACGAACACCGGCGCGAAGTTCTCCGCGTTGGCCGCGCTCGGGCGCGTGTCGCCCAGCCGCGCCTTGTGCAGCGACTGGAAGCGCTGGCCGCGCGAGTTGGTGAGCGCCGCCATGAGCCGCGCGTGCAGCTGCGCGACGTCCTCCAGCGGCTCCTGGCCGTACTCGCCCGCGCACACGTGGTCGCGCCCGTCCGACACGATGCGGATGCGCACGGGCGCCGGCTGCGCAGCGGCGGCCCCCGACACGCGCGCGTAGGCGACGTCAGCGAAGGTCGTGTGGGCGAGGCGCGGGAAGGCGCGCTGCAGGCCGCACAGCGCGTCCACGACGCAGCGCGGCAGCGCCGCGGCGCAGGCGGTCACACACGCCGCCAGCATTCCGTTGCCCGGCGCGACCTGCGTCGCGACGGACACCGCCTCGGCGCCGCCGCCGACGCACGCGCGATTGACGCGGTCGACGAAGCGCTGCGCCGGCTCCGGCGTGACGAACGCGGAGTGGTCGGTGCGCGCGTCGGCGCCGTAGCCGAAGAAGAGCAGGTCGACGCCCGTCTCGAAGTCGCGGCCGCAGCGGCAGCACGACAGCAGGCAGCCGCAGCCGCCGGCGGACTCGTCGCAGCCGCCGAGGTAGTGGTCGGAGTAGTGCAGGTTGATCTGCGCGAGGTCGTCGACGTGCAGCAGCTGCGTCTGCTGCTCCACCGAGTGGTAGTCGCGCTGGTCGAGCCACTGCGCCGCCTGCGTCACGGCCTGCGTCCAGTGCAGCACGCGGCCGAAGGACGTGATGACGAGTTTGCCGCGCACGAAGGCGATGCGGTCGCTGCAGCCCTCCTCGCAGCAGCCGTCGAAGAGCAGGTGGCGCACGAAGTGGAAGCAGGCGCGCAGCCAGAGCAGCACCTGGAACAGGCCCAGCGTGCACAGAATCAGACGCGTCAGGGTGCGCGGACGCCAGCCGCTCGCCTCGGCGGGCAGGTCTGGGTACAACACGTCGAACTGCGCGACGACCGCCTCGTCCTTCAGCAGCAGCCGCGCCAGCACCTCCGCGGGCACCTCGACGTGCGCCTTCACCACCGAGTTCAGCCCGCCCAGGCTCGGCAGGTTCTCTTTGCTCTTCACCGCGGAGCTGCGCAGAGAGGCGACGTGGACGCCTCGTTCTTGCTTCGGCGGCTTCGGCGACGAGGGCGCCATCTTTGGCGACGCGGGTGCCGGCGCCGCCGAGGCCGCCTCGGCGTCGCTCGGCGGCGGCTGCACTGTGGTCGGGGCAGACGGCGGCGGCGGGGCACGGCGACTCGCCGCCAGCGGGTTCTCAGTCGCGGGGATCTCGACGGAGCCGTGTTTGTTGGCGACCACCGCCACGTCCTGCGCCTCGATGAACGGGTTGTGTGTGGCCTCTTCGTCCGCGCGGCTCTGCTGGCGCTCGGCCGGGGACACCCGCGTGTGTTGGAACTTCAACGGGCTGCTTCTGCTCTCCTCCTGGTGCGCGTCGGCGAGGTCGACGTTTTCCATGTGGTCGGCTGGCAGCGACAGGGAGAGACAGGGACAGCGACAGGGACAGCGACAGGGACAGGGACAGGGACAGGGACAGGGACAGGGACAGGGACAGGGACAGGGACAGGGACAGGGACAGGGACAGCGACGAGTAAGCAGCGTTGGAGACGACGAGCGACACAGCGATTCGCAGCGATACCTGCAGGGAGAGTGGGCGGCAAAGGAGGAGGCGACGACGGTACAGGCGGCGGAGGGGCGTCGACAGATGGCGGCGGACCTGCGGGCCTCACGGGAGGTCCTGGCGGCCGCGGAGGCGGCGGACCTGGCGGCCGCGGAGGCGGAGGACCTGGCGGCCGTGAGCTTGGCACAGGTGGAGGAACCATCTCCTGAGAATGATCATCATCCTGGCGTTGCAGTCGTGACTCGTTAGGGGACAGCTCGACCGTGGAGGGCATCGATCGCTGCGAGCTTACCTCGTACGGATTCATCTTCAATGCGGGCGCGATGCGATCTACCGATGGGACGCTTTGGTGATCTATCTTGCAAAGACCTTCGGGGCAGCTGTATCGCCGCAGCGGTGATGTGATTCCTCGTGTTTGTCGAACTTAAACTCCAAACTCGGTCGACGTGCCCATCGAAAAAGATTTGCACACAACACAGACTCTCCCACAATCTGGGACTCTGTGCCACCGTAACTGTGCAAACAGAGGCATGTCTTGCGAGCTAAGCAACTAAAATGTCCCTCATACCTATAGAATCCCAGCTTTACCAAATACTGGGTCCTACACAGTGCCGACGACGATTGCAGCGTCTGCCGCCGCCTTCGGAATCAAAGAAGAAGGAACTGCCCTCGATGCCACACATCATCGCGAGCTTAGAACGTGCTCTCTTGTCGGCTTTCGCCCTGTGAGCAGCCTCGCGTGCATCCTTTCCACGTCCAACGACAGAATGTCCACCGTTAACTGTCGCAAAGTCGATCTCTCCAGTGATAGTGACTGCGCCGATCTTCTGCATCTTTTGCGCACATACGCTCAAGATGACATGGGCGGTGGGGAAGACCTCGCGCCATTTGTGAAAGAAAATCTTGTGGCAGAGCTTCGCAAGCGGGCGGCGCTGGTTCATGCTTTCATCGCCAGTGTCGAGGGAGAGCCAGCAGGTTTGGCCATCTGCTTCGAGGGATTCTCAACCTTTGCTTGCGCACCACTGTTGAACATTCATGACTTCATCACGTCGCCGGCGTTTCGGCGACGGGGCGTGGGCTCGGCTCTGTTGCACTTCGTCGAAGAGGACGCTCGTCGCTGGGGCTGCTGCAAGCTGACGCTTGAGGTGCTGACAGGAAACGCAGCAGCCAAGTCTCTGTACGTCACACATGGATTCGGCAGCTATGAGCTGGACCCTGCCGTTGGGCATGCCGTTTTCTGGCAGAAGAAGCTCACCTGAACAGCGACGGATCTGAAACGAGACGGCCCCAGCTGCTGATGCGTCACAGGCGGCGATGTGCGTGTTGTTGTGTTGTTTAGCTGTAGCGACGTACGTAAATGGCAGCGCGGTACTTCCGACAGCGCAGGACGTGCAGAGGTCGGCGCATGAGAAGTCGCCGTAAGTAGTTTCACTCACCAGCGCGTCTGCAACAGAACTCCCCGTCCGCTGTCAATGCCAATGCCAACGGCAATGGCAATGGCAGTGGCAATGGCAATGCATTTCCTTCGTTTGCTCCGTTGAAGATGTTCTCTCTGGGCGGTCAACGAGTCGCGGCCAGCGCAGCGGAAGGTTGGAGTGATCTGTGCTCTTCGGTGCTCGTCTGCGGTTGTGGGACATTCCACCGCTGCGCCTGTTTCGACTCATCGCCATTGCACTACGCCGCCATGGTTCGCCTCAATGCGCCGCAAATACTTACAGCGCATCGGGGGGAGGCGCCCGTCGTCTTCGTCTACCCGTAACCCTCTACCGTAACCCTAACTCTACCGTAACCCTAACTCTACCGTAACCCTAACTCTACCATAACCCTTTTAACGCCGCTCCGCTACTCGTCGTCCTCCTGGAAGTAGGTGTCCAGCTTGTGGCGCAGGCGCTGCGCGATGTGGACGAGCCACTGCGGCTGCGCGAGCATCGCGCCGTGGGGCCCAGTGGCGACGTGCACCTCGAGCGACGTCACGTCGCCGGCGGCGATCTTCTCGCGGAGATAGGCGACGACCCGCGGCGTGGGCACGATGCTGTCGTGCGAGGACAGCAGCACGCTGTGGCGCGCGACCTCCGCCGTCGCGGCGGCGTCGCGGCGACAGGCAGCGCAGCGCTGCAGATGGTCGCGCCATCGACGAGTCTCCTGCCGCGTGTCTCGGTGCTGGCTGCCGGTGCCGGGGACGCTGGTGTCGAGCCCTTCGAGCAGCGGATTCACGTGGCCCGCCGACGCAACTGCGGTGGCCTCCGGCGCGGGCAGCGCGACATCGTCGAGGGACACGTCCAGCGCCCAGTCGTCGTCCTCACTGCGCACGACGACCGCCGGCAGTTTGCGTCGCGGAGTCGACGGAGTCGACGCTACAGCTGCGTCGCTGCCGCAGCTCTGGCGCCGCTTCGACGCGCTGCGGGTGCGCAGCGCGACACTGTCGGCGGCCGCAGAGGGCGTCTGCTGCGAGAGGCGTCGGCTGGGCGATGCGACCGGCCGACACGGCGAAGACGCGAGCTCCGTCTCGACGTCCGCCTGCGCGTCCAGCGACCAGTCCAGCTGCTGCGGCCATTTCTCACGACGCGCGATGCGGCGTAGCCGGTCACAGCACGGGCGACGCGTCTCGAGGTCCTCGGGGAACATCACGTTGTACGTCCAGACGAAATGCCGCGAGAGCGCGTTCGAGATGAAGAGTTCGCGCGAGAGGAAGTAGTGCATGCACAGGTCGAGCGCGTCCTTCGGGTCCTTGTACACGAAGACCGAGGCGACGGTGGGGTCGAAGAGCAGGAAGGAGATCGGGTCGAGGATGATGGAGGCGGCCACCACGCCGGCCCCGGGGGCGTCGTACGCCAAGACGTCGCTGTTGAGCATCACGGAGCCGCGGTGGCGCTGTGCTTGCCGCGCCGGCGGCGCCGTGAGGTTGTAGAACTGGTTCACTCCGCCGCGAAGCTGCGCCGCTTGGCGAGCATCGCTGCGCGCGAGAGCGTGCTGGAAGCACCGCGTGTTGTGGGCGCGACAGAGCCACGAGAGCATCACCGTGCCGAGGCTATGGGCCACGACGCAGCACTGGCTGTGCTGCCGGGCCGTCAGCGCCGTCAGCAGCGCCAAGACGGCCTCCTCGGCGCGCGGCGCGTTGAGGGTCATCTGCATGGCGACGTACGGCCACTCGACGAGGAAGACGTCGGTGTCGGTGGGCAGCACCAGCAGCAGCTTCATGTACATGCCCAGCCCGACGCCGATGCCGTGCACGAAGACCACCGGCAGCTTCCGCTTCGCTGAATCTGGACCCGACTCCTGCGCGTTCTGAGGCTGGCGGAAGTGGAAGCGATGGAGGTCCTCCACCAGCGGCGGGTCGAGGCAGACGAGGCGCATGACGGCGATCAGCCACGCCTCGAGCGTGTGCACCGCCGCCGCCAGACCGCGCGTCAGCCAGGAGAGTTCGCTCGGCGCCCTCCCGGCCCGGAAGTAGATCCGCTGCGACCCATCCGCAGCCGAGTGCTGCTGCTGATGCGAGAAGCCCAACACGTGTCGGACGACGACCATCGCGCACAGATTCGCCACGAAGATTATCGCGTACAGCAGAAGCGGCCGCTGGGTGACGAAGATCGGATCTAGGTTCAGTCGCATGGGCGGCGTTTCGGCACAGAATCCAGGAGGAAACGTCCAATGCGCCATCGCCTCGATGTAGGCGACGATGTCTTTGTTGTCCAGCGTCTCTGACGCGTCCAGGTCCTTCGGGTCCTTGCCGAAGAACGCCCAGGCGCACCACGCGAACATGTTTCCGTACTTCACTCGCGCTAAGGGCACCTCCATGAACCATCCCTGCATCACGGACTGGATGTACTCGTGTGGGGCGCGATTCATCGTTCTGGCCGTGATCGCCAAGGCCTCGAAGCAGTCGCGAGCGAGCTGCATGCGCGCTGGGCGGTCGTGGGCGTAGTGATGCAAGTCGTCGTTCGCATGGGCCACTTGCGTGAAGAGGAAGTAGTAGTAGCCGAAGAACACCAGCTCCGCCACGACGTAGGTGGACAGGAGGGTGACCAGAGGCCGCTGCAGCGGGCCGAGGAAGAGAAAGTTGACGGTGAACATCGCATGAACGGACGCCAACCTTTCGGCGGGAACCAGTCGGCGGATAAGGTCGCCGACGACGGGAGGCGAAAATATTGACAGCTCATTGGCGATAAGGATCAAGACGAGCAGAAAGGAGACCGGCGTGACGAGGCGGAAGCAGAGGATGCAAAACTGAACGATTCGATACAGCAGCGAGCGCTTGATTGTCGAATCCCCACAAATAAACGGCCCGTTGCACATTTGTGCTTCCAGCATCAATCGGGCGAAAGAATGCCGCGAGTGCGCCTGTAGAAGTGCCGAGGGTTTCATTCTCACGGGGAGAAAGGTCAGCAATCGCTCTCGATCCGCCGCTACAAAAACAGCCTTGATCACCGGTCAGCCTTGTGCGTCAACGATATTGCGGAATGCCTCTATTGAGGCATTAGTACCTGGACCACAAAGAAGATTCGATCAGGTCGAGAGTTCGGATGACGTTGGTGGATCGACCGTCGGACGTGGCCGAGTACGTTTCACTTTTGGAACTCGCGGTCATTGCGAGGTTTGTCAATGACAAGTGACAAACAAGTGACAAGAGACATTCCCACACCCCCAAAGTCACAGTTCCCCAGCCCAGGATGACCTGACCTGCTTTGGGAACTTGACTTGACCCACCCCACAGGCCTTCTTTGACCTTTGACCGATGCTTTTCGCTCCTTCTCACAACACTTTCGGGGAAAGCCACAACAGCAAGTCCTGGTTCCTATTTGTGTTTTACCATTTCCGATAATGGAGCAAACGCCGAAACTTATCCGCGTCGATGGTTTTCGTGACTTCCGGTGCCCTTTGGGCTGGACAGTTCAGTTCACTGAAGAAAGAATTCGTTCATCATATTCCATTGTCGCTGGATATATTGCCAACAATGGCTTTGCAGCAGACCCATCCCACGTGATAGAAGCAACTGGTGACTATGAATTTGTGATCGCACAGGCTGCTCCCGCACAAACCGGTAAGAGTTACTTTTTCCTGTCACATTTGTATCCGCCTCTTTCCCTGCTGCTTACCTTACCCTAAAATTTCTGATGACACGGTGATCAGTTGCTCCTGCACTAGCTGGTAAGTTTGTTTGAATCACCTTCTATTTCCGGGACGTTCCAGTAACATCGCTTGTTCTACAGCTCGCCCTCCACCGATGGAATTAACAGAGGAAGCATATCAAGCAGTCGCCGCAGCAGTTGTGGCTAAACAGGAGGAAAGGGAGAATTCTCGACGGGATGCGACTGTTGTTATTTCGACCGCATCTCAAACAAAGGTTGCTGCACTGTTGGATCGGGTGGGGCTTCTTCGTACGCTGAATGATGATCCCGTTCCTGTTCCCTCAGTCGCAACTCAATTTGCTCCATTCGACTGGAGAGGCAGACCTGAGGACGCTGGACTTCCAGACGCTCGAAGCCATATTGAAACTGAACTCATAAAGTTTGGTGTTTCAATTGGGCGTGGTGGATACAAGATTGTCGATGTGCACACGAACAAGACTTTGCTCAATGTTGACGACCAGAAAGTTGGTACTATAAGTGGTGGAACTGATGTTGCCGTGGTACCTCACAAGACCGCCAAAGGCAGCATCAACAAGGAGGTCAGTGTGCTATTCGAACTCAAGACAGATGAAAACGTGCGGCAGTTTGAGGATGGTCTCCTTCATTTTGAGGCGCAAGCGACACTGGAGCTGCTGGCTGCCAGGTGTCTCTCACATCAACCTGGAATTTTGTTGGTTCTGACAGACCTCGTATGTGGTGCCGTTTTGTACTATATGGAGTACAGAGAGCGCATGAATGCTTTTGATATTGTCGAAAAAGCGACTTCACTGAATGAAATGGGCGTCCTAGTTGCTGAGTTTCTTGGAAGTACGGCAGTTGCTGATGCAAGTTTCCGACCCGTCGAGGCTGATAATGATCCCCGCAACTTTGCCTGCATTGCATTCAAGAAGACTAAATTGAGCCACGATGTGGGACTGGCATGGGAGCACTTCGAAGACATGGCGGAGGACACGGAGCCGAACTCTCGAGAACGAGCGCAGCTGGTGGACCAACTCTTTAGGGTGATGGAGGTTCCTCACATGTCAAGTTTAGTGCATCATTGCATGTATACTTAACCCTAAGTAGGTTTGGGTTGGGTTAGGGTTAGGGTTAGGGTTAGGGTTAGGGTTAGGGTTAGGGTTAGGGTTAGGGTTAGGGTTAGGGTTAGGGTT
>SMOI01000148.1:5024-80045 GCA_008000375.1 Poteriospumella lacustris
CGGTTGACACGACGGCTGGACCGACGGACACACAGACGGCTGCGACGACGGTTGACACGACGGCTGACACGACGGACACACAGACGGCTGCGACGACGGTTGACACGACGGCTGGACCGACGGACACACAGACGGCTGCGACGACGGTTGACACGACGGCTGACACGACGGACGCACAGACGGCTGCGACGACGGTTGACACGACGGCTGGACCGACGGACACACAGACGGCTGCGACGTCGGTTGACACGACGGCTGGACCGACCGACACACAGACGGCTGCGACGACGGTTGACACGACGGCTGGACCGACGGACACACAGACGGCTGCGATGACGGTTGCGATGGTTGAACTGTTGGTTGACTGGTCGGTTTTTGTGATGGTTGTGTGCTGGGTTGTGTCGTCGGTTGGCACGTTGGCTCGGCAGTAGGTGAAGTGGGTTGCCTTGTCGGTTGTGTAGAAGGCTGACCTGAGGGATGTCTCGAAGGCTGACGAGACGGCTGTGAGGAGGGTTGGCCACTAGGCTGTGATGTCGGAATAATATCGAAATTGCGAACCGTCACCGCCGTCAATCGCTGCGTAGTGGTGCGATCGCCCAACTGACCATAATCGTTGCGGCCCCAACATTGCATCGCACCAACCGATAGCATCGCACATGTATGATAATAACCCGCTGCGATCGCCGTCACACCGCTCACCGACAACACCGCCACCGCCGTCCATCGATCTGTCGTTGTACCGTCGCCCAACTGACCATAGCCATTCCAGCCCCAACATTTCACTGCGCTGTTTGACAACATGGCACACGTGTGAGACCCACCCGCTGCGATCGCCGTCACGCCGCTCACCGACGACACCGCCACCGCCGTCCATCGATCTGTCGTCGTACCGTCGCCTAACCGACCACTGCCATTGAAGCCCCAACACTTCACTGTGCTGTTCGACAACATCGCACACGTATGAGCCCAGCCCGCCGAGATCGCCGTCACGCCGCTCACCGACAACACCGCCACCGCCGTCGATTGTTGTGTGGTCGTACGGTCGCCCAACTGACCATAGTCATTGAAGCCCCAACACTTCACTGCGCTGTTCGACAACATCGCACACGTATGAGCCGCACCCGCCGAGATCGCCGTCACACCGCTCACCGTTCCGTCGCCCAACTGGCCTACGTTATTTCGGCCCCAACATTTCACCGTTCCACCCGACAACATCGCACACGTATGATCTCCACCCGTCGAGATCGCCGTCACACCGCTCGTTGACAACACCGACACCGCCGTCGATCGGTGTGTCGTCGTACCGTCGCCCAACTGACCATTGTTATTGAGGCCCCAACATCGCACCGTACTATTGGACAATATCGCACAGGTATGACGATAACCCGCCGAAATCGCTGTCACAACGCTAACCGAAGAAACCTTCACTGGCTCTATCCTGGTAGTTGTCGTCCCATCGCCCAACTGACCATAGTCATTGCGGCCCCAACATTTCACCTCGGAACTGGTCCAAAAGCCACAGCTGTGAGACTCACCGAGGTCCAAACCCACACTCATCACATACTGTGTGTAATGGAGCCAGACCATGGCCATCAGACATAACCTCAACACCATCGTTTGATCGTCGACTTTCTGGCCCAACAACAAATTGTCAAGTCAACGAGTCGGTTCTTTCTTTGTTTGGCGGTGAAGGTGGTGGTTGGTCAGCAATAAGTGTGGTTGGAACACGGCAAAGGACAATGCAAATGGTTTCAAATGGTCTCAAATATCGCTGCGTAGCCTCGAAGAATGGTCTCAGATTTCCTCGGAAATGGTTTGAAAAATGGTCGTCAATGGTCTCAAAATAGCCCTGAATAGCCTCGGATAAAAATGAGTGCTTCAGATTGCTTCGAATCCAGAATAATGGTCTCTCGGGTGTGTGTCGCGTCGTTGGTCGTTTCAAAAACTACTGTATGCAGGAGAGACGCCGCGTCAGTCGTTTCACACGCCTTTCGGTGTAAAGTAACACGTAAGTTAAGTAATATAATGTGAATATTACAACAGCATCACTGGAAACCATTTACTTCGCGCACTCCTCCTCCTCCTCCTCATTATCAGAGCAGTAGTCACCAAACAGGACATCATGTTCCGCATTGTAACGGACATAGGTGATGGTCAGCGAGCAGCGGCTGCCATCAATGCTGTCCAAAATCCACGCCACAAATTTCTCAATGTCCGCTTTGGATGTGATTCCGTGCTTCTTCAACTCATCGGCAAACTCGTTGATTCCATCGACACCACTGGGAAGTCTGCTACCTTCTGGGAAACTTCCGGTGATTCCCAATTTGCCGATTTCAACGTACTCCACTTCGTACTTTGTGGTCCCTGCATGCATCACACCATCCTGATTGGCCACTCTCACATTCATTTCGTCACCGTTGCTCCATTTAATCAAGAATGAGTGGATTTCGTCGGCATAAATTTCCGCACTGTCAGAAAGTTCCCCACCTACACCTTGGTAAAACATCTGCAATTTGCCGTCGAACAAAGGATTGGCAGACATTTTAAGAGGCTTTCCTCTCAATTGCTTGGCAATCACAACCTCCAGCTGCTTCAAGTCATCTTGTTCCAAAGTCTCAATGAATGCAATGACATCTTCCATGGTTTCCATGGTTTTGCCATCGGAGTCGGCGATCTGCAGACAATTGTATTAGAAAAGCACAATAAAACAGCGATTTAATATTATATCAATGAACTCACTCTCTTCTTAGACATTTCAATCCTGTTGTTCAATCAATTGTGATCGCTCTCACGATCCTTCGAGAACCCCTTTCGGCCAGTGTCAGCCCCGTCTCTTGTAAGTCGAGTTTCCCAAAAGGGAAAGTTTGTTGATTGAGGTTAGGTTTCCGGAGTTGGGTTTTCAGTTTGGAATTTATCAGTGGGGGCTTTCCCTCTCCAATCACAGTGAAGATTGATTGATACATTTGGAACAGTGAAGATTGATTGATTGATTCAATTATAACCACACTTGGAACCTTCTGTGATACATTTTCACATTCATTGGAAATACCTAGGCGCTACACAAACTGATCACAACACAAACTAACGCACAATGGCGGAATCAGCATCCATTGAGAACTACGCCGAACATTTGGCTCCGTTGTTGGCCAGCTTCCAAAGACAACCAAGATTCATCACAGGCGATCCAGACCCCAACGAATCTTTCACTGATCAGTTTGGAAACATCATTGGTTTTTACCACACAGATGTGTCGTGCTTTGCTCCTCTTTTGCTGAAATTGCTCAAGGATCCCTCGATGGGAAGAATTGAGATAATGGATGTAGACGCAGGGTATTTGTCATACTCCCTGTACAGGCACGCCGATTCTTACTATATACTTTACGAATCACGAACCTTGTATGGACGGTGGGGTCATTTCACCTCGTTTGTGGTAGTGCCGACGTTGCAGCCCGTGGTAGAGTTTGTGGAGGCTATGATCGATCGAGAAATTCATCCGAGGAAATGAAGAAGACATCTAAAGGTAAGACTCGCAATCAGAGCACTGTTTCTTTTTTAATGTAAACGAAACATATTCCATCCGTTGTCATTTCTACAGGGCAAAGCGGAGAAGCTGTTCGGTATGTCTGCCAGTTTTAAATGAAAATTGAAAGAACGAGTGTAGCTGTTCATGATTTTCCGGTGATTTCTTTGCTTGGGGAAGGGTCATCAGACACTCCACCTTCTTGTTTTGTTAATTTCTTCACTCGCCCAACCTATCAGCCAACCCGACATAGTTGGATGACCTTGGTATGCATCTTGGTATGTCTGTTTATCAAGTATACTCGGTACAACTTCTTTTAGGAACCAAACATTGGTTTCCGAAACCCAAACAGACGATCCCCTCTGTACCTTTGACCCGCGTTTGATGATTCCCACCTTTGCAGTACTATACAAACTACATGATTTGCAAGTATAAATGACTATACACGTTTACATATATGTACAATAGTCACAATGAGAAGCGTTTTACACGACGACGGCGGGGCAGGACTGGGATGATCGGTCTTTTTTCACATGCCTTTCGGTGATACAAGACAGACCATTGAAGAGTCCCCACCTTTCCTTCTTTTTCTTGCTTGCTTATTTGCTTATTTGCTTGTTTGCTTGTTTGCTTGCCTGTCCGTCAAGCATGAGTGGGAAAATGAACATGAGTGATGCCAACGACGCCAGAGACGACGACTTGGACGAGTTGTCTATCGACGATGATCTCAATTTTGGAGACAACAAAGACAATGCAGTGACGGTTTTTCCACCAACCGAAGTGACTGTGAAACTTGAACCGGTGGAAAAATCTGCGCCCAAGTTGGAACCAGTGAAAATGAGGCCGTCGGTGGAAACACCTGCGCCCACTCCGGATCAGCGAGCTTGTCCGCCTTCTGAACCATTGAAAATTGTGCCGTCGACGGAAACACCAACGACCAAGCTGGATCAACGAGGAGTGATGTCTTTTCCACCTTCTGAACCATTGAAAATGGTGCCGCAGACGGAAACACCAACGACCAAGCTGGATCAACGAGGAGTGATGTCTTTTCCACCTTCGGAACCATTCAAAATCGCACCAGCTGAAAAAGCGGTGTCCAAATTCGATCAAGACGATTACCTACGCTTGGTGAATAACAAAGGTAGTACTGTGCATGGTCAAGTGGGTGGACGACAAGAGTATTTACGTTCGTTGGCCAAGTTTCAAACCGAACAAGGCATGGGTATTCGCAGCGAAGGTCAGGACTTACGTATTGGTACCTACGATCAAGCCTTCATTCCCGTACCAGAAGAAGTGATTACCGCGCGAGTGAATACGATCAACAAGGTCATGGACAAGACCTTGCACGGCGACGCCGTCGATCACAACAGTATCGACGAGGCGTTTTTCCGTCAACAGTTGCCGAACAATGTGCATATCCTGGAGATCTTACCCTGTGTGGCCATCTACAACGCCCCCATGACCAACGAACGTCATACGGGGCGTGCCTATTTGCTCCTGACGAAAACAAAGATCGTCGACACCGATTACTACCGTTTCTATTTCTTCTCCCGCAAAGATGCGACCAGTTGCCAAGCGGCAGAGAGTACCTTCACCAAAGACACGCAGCATTATTCGTTTTTCGATGAAGAATCGTTGATGGTCCTGAAGCAAGGATACACGGTCGAATCCGACATCAACTACACGACCAAGTCCACCACCGACGTCGTGTTCCTCACCTTTGCGATGGAAGATGTCCTCAGTGTACACCATCGTTCGTTGCGGTATGCGTCGTTGAAACATTTGCAGTCCTTTGCACATCGACACGAAGAGACCACGAAATGTTGTTCATGGGGGCTGTGGATACGCCCGATATTCGCGTGTTTGCAATGGTGGTGCTGTCAATGCCGTTGCTGTTGGAACTGTTGTTCTTGTTTTGACTTTGTACGATTGTTGCTCTGGAAATGGTCGATGGACGATCGTACCGAAGCCACGTTGGAAGATTTCATCAGTGACACACATGTCACCACCGAGACCGCGACCCAGGGTCAGACCTTTTACGATCCCACCCGACAACGACCCCGCGAAGGCACGTTACAAGAGACGAATCTACTCGTGACACGGACGTTACACGCCCTCAACTTCGTCTGCATTGATATCACCAATGAATCGAAAGCGGATACGATGATCATTGTCGACCCCAGCGTCTCGTATGCGCAAATGATCCATTTCGTGGTCCGCGTGACGCAGCTGATCGATACCGTGCAGCACAAGAAGATTGAAGCGATGGATGATACCATGGGTGGGGCGGAACGCAGTGGTGCCATGATTTATCGCAAATGGATGATGACCGTTCGTTATTCGGCGTCGCATTTGTTCAGTCGCCTGGCGGTGGTCATCCCGCAACCGCCGCCGCTGACGATGGAAGCACTGATGGCGTCGTGGGTGAAGGCGTCCGGGGTAAGGTTGGCCCTGGATATATCGTGGGGTTTCTTCCTCTGGGAAGTGGTGGCCTTGCTCTGTGCGATCGCGGGGGCGATCGCCCTGGTCGTGGTCGTGGTCGTGGCCGTCGTGGACACGGCCTCGAGTCAGCTGGCGGTGATTGCGACGGTGTTTTCGGTGGTCCATGCGGTGTTCCGTGTCTATCTCTTGCGGCAAACGCAGTATACCCAGTGTGCCTTCTGGACGGATACGGTGTTGTCCGTGATTGGCTTTGCCCTGGGCATCGCCGCGTCCGTGTATACGACGGCTGGATCGTCGCGTGCGTCGTCCTTGCCGCATACCTCGGGTGGTATCGTGGGGGTGGTGTTCTTGTATCTCCAATCGGCGATGGCGATTGGGGGTGGTCTGTATCAGTATTGGAAGCATCTTGAGCAGGTCCTGGACCGGCCCTCGGGGAAAGACTATCACCTGACTGGCAACAACCGCAGCAGCTCTGGTGGTCAGGGTCGCCGTGCAGCGAGTGGTGGTGGTGACTTGGAACTGGCACCGTTGCTGCAAGAACACCGTGAAGGAGCACCGTCAAAGGCGTCGGAACACGACGACTGGTCGTCTGGGGCGGCGGGATCGTCGTGTGTCTTCGGCTGTTGTCGGTGTGGGTGTATGGGCTGGATCTGTCTCTTGCTGGTCACGGTCGTGGTGGGGGCGGTGATTTATGGGTTTGCGACGAAGCTGTTGCCCTTGCATGGCGCCTCAAAACGAGCCGTATCCTTGTGAAGGGGACGGTGTATAGTGCAGAGGAGGTGATGACTGGGGCTGTTGGCTTTACGATTCAAACAGTCGGTCCCCGCTGCCGTCAACGATCCACTCCTCTCGCGGCGGTGGTGGAGAAGGCCAACCGTCACCGCCTCTTCTTTTCTCTTCTCTTCTCCCTTTTTGTCTCTCTTCTCGTCTCTCTTCTCGTCCAGCTCTTCTCGTTCAAGCTCTTCTCGTTCTTTGGCGACTCTCCTTTATCTCTCCCATGGGTTCTCTCTTCCTTTTTTTAACGTTTTGTTTTGTTGTTACCTTATTACTTTTGTCAGTTACGTAGTTGTGGAATATTCTTTGACGCACCGTGGGGATGCTGCATGCATATGATCATCTCTGACTCTCACACGTTTCTCTATGGGACCCCTTGTCCATCTGTCCCATCCATTGGTTTTGGCTCTATCTATCATTAGGAGGAAGGGTGGTGGTGGTGGCGGTGGTGGTGGTAGCCAAACCCCCACCACTGTGGTTTTATTCATTCGTCAGACGTCTGCCGCCGTGCATTTGATTTGTTGGTTTCTTCTCCTTTCTTGGTCTTTTATTTGTTTTGATTGTCATCGACAGAGCTGGTCTCCTCTATTTGTTCTCTATTGCTTTTAGCCTCATCTATTGCTGTGCTGTTGGATGGTGGGGGTGGGGTACTCTCCACCCTTTTTCGCCCGCACTTTCTTTCGCGCCAGGTATGTGTATGTGCGATCGTAGGGGGTTTCTTCGTTCATCAGTGGCCAATGTTCTGATGACGCATGGAGAAAAATCAACAACAGCAGCCAGCTGTATTCGCCGTCGCCGCTTCTTTATTCGTTCCTCTTTAGTTTTTCGTTAGTTTGCGTGATAACTGCTGCAGCTGCACCGTATTCGATCAGCACTATCATCAACACGAATCTGTTGTGTAAGCTGCAGCCTATCGGATTTGACATTATTAACAGCTGTGGAATGGAGGAGAAGAAGGAGAAGAGTTTAATGTGGCTAAATCCGTCTTCAACTTCGTCTACGGTCGTGTTTCCGATTGTTCAGGGGGACGGCTAATCCGACGCCAACTGTGAGCTCACACTCTATCATCACTTACATCCTCTCTCATCATCACATTTAACTAAGAAGGTAGTTCTTATATTAAATATGTATTTGATATCACAAGCATCACAAGCAAAACAAGTTCCAAACCCTAAAAGACAAAAACAGGTAAATCACGCCAACCACCGGAGTGGAGCGGCTCAGAAGGGCTATCCAAAACGGTTAAAAAGTAGACAGCCTCTTGAGAGGCTCGAACTCTCGACCTTACGCTTACTAAGCGCATGCTCTAGCCAACTGAGCTAAAGAGGCGTTGCAACGAAGTCGGCAAAGGTCAACAGCAATACGATGAAATGTACGGGAAGTGTCGGTGTTGATTGAAACCATGCAAGTCGAAGTTCGTTTGAGACGCGACAACATACGTGGGCTCAACCCCACGAGCAGCTCAGCCCCACAAGCAGAATTCACGATGACATCATCGTGATGAACCATCTTGTTATGCTAGGCATCAAACGATATCGATGGGCAGATGTTCAATGACGCTTGCTTAGCCTCCGAATCGACGGCCAGTTGAAAGAGGTCATCACCATGCCCCATTGAGTTGACAGCGACTGCTTCACCGCGTCGCGGCAAAAGAACGAACCCACAAGGGCATCAGCTGGAAGTAGCGATGAAGGAGGTGTGGACGAAACCTTTCAAATGCTAGTGAAAGCTCACCGCTGTACGACACCAGAAGCGACAACGACAGTCAGAGACCCAGTCAGAGAGTAGCACGGGGGTCAATCATCTATGTATGAGTTGTCTTCTCTGGCGTCAACGATGCCTCCGCGCTTTGTTGTGCATTATGGAAAACACGAAGTTGATTGCCCGTATTCCGTTTGAAAAGTTTTCGAGGCAACAGACCTTTTTGTGTGTGCTTCTGTACCAAGCAACTTGCAGCGACCTATGACCAACTACTGCACAGTACCTTTTATCGGTGTGAAGAAGTGCCACGATGTCTCTGGGGATGGCAAAATGAAATACGTAGTCTCATTATTCCAAGTAAATAAATTTCCGTTTAACATTGAATGCCGCTAATAAAGGAAACGTGATCAAACTGACGAATCATCTTTGAACTTGGATGTAACTTCAACAGTGTACCAGTGTCTCTCGCCCCCCTCCCATCCTTTATTGTCAAATCAAAGATATTGCCCAACAATTTTTGTGAAATAAAAGCCAGTCGCCAGTTATTGATGCGGAAGAATGAGCACCAATTGTTTATTTGCTTGTCTTGTAAATCTTGCTGGATGTGGTGTCCGCAACAGTCGGTGCCATTCAAACTGAACTCATGCACAAAATATCATGATCGTATAGTGGGAACTCTCTTTATGATCCACGAAGGATCGCTGAACTAAAGTGTAAACCTATTGGTACGAGCAGCACCGCTGGGCGTACTGCAGAGTTACCATGATAGACAGTATCTATGACAGTGAAAACCTACCCAACAAGTACTCCACTCCTTTTTTCAAGCCGCCGCCACATTACAAGGCGTACAATAGGGCAGTCATTTACCGTCATTACATCCCACAGTGAACGATTACGTCACAAGTACTTGCGGTCGGAGCCACACAACAGTCTCAGAGACTCTGTCGACGTCGCACGTCGGCGGGATCAGGTCGACAGGGCTTTGAAGAGACTTGGAGAGAATGATTGGCCTGTTGATCGATGCTCTCCACAACTCTAGAACAGCTCACCACAACATGAGGAGCATCGTGGTTGTGGCCATTCTTCTGCTTCAGTGTGTCGGATCGTGGTTCGTTCGACGACATCCCCCGCAGTGTGAGAGCATGCTATCCTCACGATTCGCAAGCAGACCGTTGGTCTCCTTGGCAGCTCAATGCTACAATAGAGTAAAGCCGCAGAGCATTCTCCGATCGGTAAGTGGACTATGCTATGCCTTGTCATGCTTCGCGAGCTTCACAGAGTGTCTGCTATTGTTTGCTGACTTTCGCATGGTAGGTGTCCTCGTCGCAGAACGAGTCACCGACCAGCAGCTCAGTCACATCACTGAAAGGTTGTCGCGCTGAGAGATAAATGGAGGTCGTTGTGATGGTCTTACCTGATTTCGTGTGTGCTGTAGATGTATTTCGCACCGCCCTCAATTCACAACCGAACGTGAACGATTTGAACAACCGAACTCTGACAATCATCGACAACCCAGATTTCACGTTGAAGCAGCCGTACATTGGCAGCGCGCTCATCGACCAGTGGACGGATGCGATTGCTACCTCCGAGAATCCACCGGGCCCCAAAACGAACACCTTGTACGTGATGCTGGCGGGCATGGGCAAAGGCAAAACGCGCTTCTTCGTGGAGCTCGAGAAGGCGCTGAATCAACGGGAAGGAGTGTTCGCAGTGGCTATAACCTTCAGCAGTGGCTGGATCCAAAAGTTCGACAAGAGTGATGACTCGATGTCCATCGCGGTAGACGTTGTGCTTCGTATGCTGACCATGACCTACAGTGTAGCGGGCTTCGAGAACTTCCGAAAGGAGTTTACGAAGGCGTTACGGGGCTTTCAAAGCCGCCAAGGTGTCACATACGCCGAGCTACTGCAGGAGTGCGCCATCTTCATCGTTGAAGATGTGCAGCGATCGAGACCGTGTAAGAAGTTCGTGTTGCTCCTCGATGAGCCGAAGAGACTCTTGGAAGCAGGGATTGCGGCGGGAGCGTTTCATGACCTGCGCTCCGCGTTGCTGGACTATGAGATGCCTGGTTTCCGCATCAGCATGGCCACGACGGCGTTGGATCTATCAACCTTGGGAGTGTCGACGACCTCGAATCATGAAAGCGACGCAGCCACCTCTTGAAGCTACCCGGTACAGTCGAGGCCGTCGCGACCGTTGACGGAGACCTGCAGTACCCTTCTATGTCTCTTTTGATGTTCACCTTCAATGAATGAATCTATGTACGCTATCGATGCGTTATATCAATGATGTATGTACCGAGGTGGTGAATTGCTACGCACCAAGGCTCTTCCGAGGGAGGAACCGCACCTAACTAACTGTCAGCCTGAACATTTACGTTGGAGTCGGTTCCTGTTCGTTGGCAGTAGATAAAATGCAAGAAGTGACGTCCCGCTCCCAATCGTAACTTACTGTCGGGCTGGTATACCACGGCGTCGCCTTCGAACAGGAACAGGATGGCTACCAGGGGTAGCCTGAGGCACGTCGACTGTTGTGAGATCCCTCACTGAAAGACTAAAAAAGTATAGTCCATTAGCCTCTTGAGAGGCTCGAACTCTCGACCTTACGCTTACTAAGCGCATGCTCTAGCCAACTGAGCTAAAGAGGCGTTGCGCCGACGGACGCGCGCACCAACATCTTTCGCGGCCTGGACCGACACACCGTGAGAAAAAATAAATATAGCAGCCTCTTGAGAGGCTCGAACTCTCGACCTTACGCTTACTAAGCGCATGCTCTAGCCAACTGAGCTAAAGAGGCGTTGAGACGTCAGAAACCAAGGTTTTATAGATTGCACGTTCAAAGTGTCATACCAACCTTCTCTGATCAGGTCAGGCATCAAGTGTGAGACAAGACCAGTGATAAATGTGAGGCCCACACGATATAATACTTCTTGAATGGGCTTGACCGCAAGCAGATTTATCACATTTAGCCTGTGGAATGTTTAATTTAAGATTCATATTTTTGCTATGTAGAACACCGGACTTTCTCTTTGATTTGGTTTGGCAAGAGGACTGCAGGGTTTCAAGCCATGGGTTCTGTTTGAAGGTCAAGCGGCCAATAGTGCTGGTTTGAGAGTGTAGTCTCGGGCTGATTGAAAGAACGTTATCAAGTGAATCGAAAGGGTACTGAGAAGATGTCCTTCGTACTTGATGAAGGCCCATGCTTGGATGCCCCTTTCTTAGGTCAACGTCAAGGTCACGTCAAAAGAACCGAACTTCAAGTTCAGTTCGCAAACTATTCGTAGTCACTGGTAAGCACCGCAATGCATCCCCAGTACATAGAGCATAGGCTCCATTCACACGTGTAGCTGTTCCTCTTTTCCTCTGGGGGGGGGCGTGTTCGGTGGTGGTCCCGAAAGCGTGAAAGCAACACCAGTTAGAAGTGCTTCTGCGGTAACAAGTAATTACAGGAATGGGAATGATGATAGTCCAAGAAACAGCGACAGTTGTGTTTGCCGTTCCACCAGTGTCCCCTGTACGGGTAGCTGATAAAAGTGTAGCAATCGATCGAGTTCGGGAACCGATAACAGCCGCAGATGTGCACGTACTGGCGGCATATAGGCAGCGGGCCAGGGAATAACGATGTCGTCGCTGTGGCTGTGATCAATTGGGGTTTGTTCCTCCGATGGGTTCAGTGTCGCTGGGGCTGACGCCGCTGTCGCAGGATCGACGACTACGTCAGCGGCTCGTTCGGCGACGGGCGACTGCCGCCGTGGGAGTAAATAGATCGGACACTCATCCTCCAACGCGAGACTGTTGGCGTGACGAAGTAAGGCTTGTTGTAATTGTATCGGGTGGTGGACATCGCGTTGTGTCAGATGGGCATTGATCATCGGAAACAACGCCACTGTCAGTTCCGTGACGGTAACGTGGGCTGGCATCCTCACGGGTAAACAAGCAGATAACATGTCTTGGACAGACTCGACAGGCAACAGAGATTCGCCGTCAGTCGAACTCATCATCGCAGGCGAGGCAGCGCCGTCAGTAGGACCAAAGGGGTGACGAGGGCGGTGACCACTGCGACGACTGCGACGACTGTGACATGCCGATCGCGCTCGCACACCTCTGTCGTCTTCCACGCCATCAAAACGATGCATCTTGATAAATAATTGCATAGACATTACGCCATCGAAGCGCGCTCTGACTGTTTCCGTAGAGATTAGGGGGGCGACACTTTGGCCCTAGGTCTACTCCGCACCGCCACCACTGCCCCCACACCGCGCCTCCTGGTCGGAGGAGAGGATAGAATAGCTACCCTCAGAGTCCGTGTTACTTCCCATATTTACATCATCATACATACGACTGCTTCACAGCTATCCCCCCTTTAGGAGTGTGTGTGTTCTACGGTTGACTTGGGAGACACGTGTACTGCGAGTAATAGAGGGAATGCTTCGCACCACACGTCGCCACCAATGGCACTGCTTCATAGGCAACGCCTTGGCAATCAGCGGTATCAAAGTGCAACAAGACTGGACCCCCATCGTTCTCACTGCGACAGTGATACCGGAACGACGTCGTCCCATCGGTCACCGTTCGACAGTGACTGTGGAAGTAGTCGAATCGAAGAATCTCCTTCTCGCGTTGGTGCTCACAGCTATCAGAGGTTTGATACATCGTTCGTAGGATACCACCGTCGTAATCGTAGTGCTGCTGGTGATGGTGCCGATGGGCGGAGGAACTTGGGCGGCTCCTCATCAACGACACGACCTCGTCGGATCGACGAACGATGTCGACGCTGCTCGAGCCACGTCCTCCGGGGTGATCCCCCCGTCGACGTCGGCGACAGCGACCGAGGTGTCCAAAGGTACTGATCGTATACGAAGAGGTATACGCCTGGCACACGTCATCGTCGAACCGGTGACCCATCAGCGTCGTCGTGATCGCCTTCGTCGTCGTATTCCGCGTGACCATCAACGAGACCATTTCCGATCCCACTGCACGTGTCATACATCGATTCAAGCGATGTGCGATCAAATCCATCGTATCTCCTTGGCAATCATCGAACCCATCGTACTCGGTGGCAACGAAAAAGCCAGTATTGACGTACCGATACGTCATCCTGCTGCCACTGCCGCCACTGCCGCCACTGCTGCCATTGCCGACACTGTTGGTGGAGGGTTCAAATTGCGCGATGATCTCATTGGCGTAGGCACTAATTGGGTATTCAACCGCTGATACCGCAGCAGCGGACGTCATCGATGCGTCCGATGGCTGGCGGTCGACGTGACCGGTGGCAGAGACCGTCGCGGCGGCCGTTTTGGCCAGCAGCGTTGAGGTCAACCATTCCCCTGCATTCAATGGATCTGGATGCCATTCATCAACCCGTGAATTGCAACATCGAAACTGATCCAATACGTTGAATGCCATCCACAAGACCGCAACGGAAGACAACCGTCGGATATTCGTCCACATTTTTTTCCGCGGCGTACAACGGGTGGGAGAAATATCTTTCAACCCAACAAAAGAGAGCAAGCGAACAAAAGAGCAAGAAAGCCAGAGAACAATTGTGTTTCGCACGATGGCGAAGTCGGACTTTTTCGCTTCCTCAACAGGTCCGTTGTCGGTTGTGCCAGCTCCAGCAGCGAAAATGAAACGCTTATCATCAAGTACATTTAGAGTGCTCTTTACTCCAATAATAAGGGTAAACTGTTACCGTATATGTACGTAGCTGTTGGCTCTTGTCATTTGTCGTGAGTCGTCAAAGAACTCCATGACATCTGCCGACCGACGTCCCTCCCCCCCCCCAAACCCTACCGTAGTATTTGAATGCGGACCATAAGCAAATATCGTTAGGAGGGCACCACTGATTACTCTCGGAGAAGATCACAAATGAATGACTGACCGGATCTTGGTTCTCTCTGATAGGAAACTTGCTATGCTCTCTGTTCTCCAAAGAAACACCTCATCGTCTGCGTTGTCACTTCGACCAAATTATTTCCCGTACACTTTTCCAATTTTTTGCTGGGCAACCTGTTGCCAGCACGGCCCCTTACCGGTTGAAAAGTTTTCGTCATGGTGGTCGCGTTGCCCACGTCGGTCTTCATTGTGGACATTGCGTCTTGCGTTTTGTTCCGCCGTTTGACCTGACTCTGCGACAACACTTGCAATGTACTGTCACATTCTTGCAAATGTTGTCGAACGATCTTGTCTGACTGCGGCAAATGCGGCTGGACATAATGTCTTCAGTGAAAGGCTGAAGGGGGGAACACCATTACCATGAAAAACACCTTTCCACTTGTGAGGGACCTTGCTTTGTGACACGTTGCTCACCGCAAAGTTGGAAAAGTATACAGGAAATTATGAGGTTCCCTTGAGAGAAACAAGGAGTTCATTGGTGACGTGCTATTGGAAGTGGTGACGTTGACTCTCCTCGCCGATCTTATACAGCTGAAGCTAGGGGGGGGGCAGGGGTCCATAGCCAGGCGTGATCCGTCGTTGTCGTTGGGCAGTGTAAATCTCGCCGCAAACGACGAAGACCTCCTGTTTGTCTCTTGCTACGAAGGATCTTTGATCCCTTGCGTTGGATCGTTTGGTGCACACACTTGTGGGGGGGGGTATTTACTTCACAACGGTTGGCTCCCAGTACAAGTGAGGAGAATAGAAGCAAACACACTACCTACTCGCGTGTCGCATGGGGCCTGACACTGGCAGCGCGTGTGTGCTGGTACAATGGTGCGATAGATCTGCGTAAAATGTGTACATACACAGGGGTGTTACAGAATGAATAGGGTGTGGTACAGATAGAGACGACGACACGCGACAGGGCAGAGGGAAGGAAGGGAGATACAGATCACAGACAACAGACAACGCACGCCGCCGCCGCTCTCACTCAGACGCGGCCTACGCCTCTCCAACGCCCGCCGCGCCAACCGACCCCACCGCCATCGACTCGGACAGCAGCCCATACCGACCGACCACACTGGACCGTTGCTTGCACAGCGCGATCTTGTGCTCCAACGCGTCCATCAGGCTCTTCAACGTGTGCTGCACTTGCTTGCGGACATCGACCGTGTCCTCGGCGAACGTCAACGAGACGCCCACCAACAAATGACGTGCCGCCTCGTACAGATGCTGTGCCCTATCGTCGCCCCACGTACAGTAAACCGTTAGCTCTCTTTCTCTCTCACAGACACACACGCACACAGCGCCACACGTTACCGGTCGAGATGGCCGAGCATTTCTTCCATTTCGGCGTCTTGTTCTTGGCGCAACGCCTCTTGCAACATCAACGCTTCCGCGCGGGGCAACGAAGCTTTCCAGGCGGCGGCTTGGCAGGTGGTACTGCTGGGTACCGACGGCGTCGCTCCACCACCACCAGCACCGCCGCCGCCGCCGCCGCCGCCGCCAACGCCGCCAACGCCGCCAACGCTGCCCAGGCCGGACGCGCCCGCAGTGGACGTCTGCAAAGGGGGTGAGACACGCATCGCATCGTCAGTGACCAATCGCACAGCGCCACAGACAGCGACAGCGACAGAGAGAAAGAGAAAGAGAACCTACCGTGGTACATTGCTGCAGGTAATACACACACTGATCGGCGCGCTGGGTCAACGCGAGAAAGGTACCCGTCACGTCGCCGCGCAGTCGATGCAGCAGGACCCACCCGGCGTCGATGCCGGGGTTGTTGCTGGCCGCACCACCACCGCCGCCGCCAGGGTTGTTCGCGGCCGCTAGCAGCCCCGTACCCGTCGGTGTCGTTGATAACGGAGCGTTGCCGTTCGCGTTGTTGTTATTGTTGTTGTTATTGGTCGCTGTGGCCGATGAAACCGTCGCGTTGACATCGTCGGGCAGTTCGACGGCGACGAGAAACGTCTTCACGAGGGCCAACGCGTGCAAATACAGCGCCAAGGCCGACAACATCACCGACAACTGGTCGGGTGTCTCAATGGCGTACGTCCACACCACCGCCGTGGTTGGCGACGGAGCGCCACGCGTCGTGGTCGCCGTCGCAGCGGTGGTGGCGGTGGTGGTCGTCGTCTTGGTGGCGGGCATCGCGAAGGGATTGTCGAGCAGGTCGTCGTCGTCGTCCTCGATCACTGTCGCCGGTCTGGCGCCAGTCGTTGTAGCGGTGGCAGCAGCTGTGGTGGCAGCGGTGGCAGCGGTGGCAGTGGCGGCGGTGGCAGTGGTGGCACCATGCGACGCGTTGTACGACAAAATCTCCGAGCGAATCCAATGGTCGGCGACCTGTGCGACGACGTGGACAATGTGTCCGAGCACTTCCCATCGCTGAATCATACTGCGTTGGTACAGGTCTTGGTACTGAATGAACGAGGCCGTCGTCGTGGAGGTGGGTGGCGTCGTGCCCGGGGAGGCCGTAGGCGGCATGAGATAGCCCTGCTGCGTCTGCTGCTGTTGCTGCTGTTGCTGTTGCTGTTGCACGAGCTGGGCCATGGCCTGTAGGTTCTGTTGGTACTGCGACGCCGTCATCGATGGCGGTGGGGCGGGATAAGCCGCGTGAGGAGGGTACTGGTGTCTGGGCGTGACGTTGGGCGACTGCGACGCGGTGGGCATCGGCAGCGACGGGTACAACGGCTGCGGTTGGCCTGCGGAAAACAGGTCGCCGTTGTCCTGCGACGACGACGACGCGGCGGGAAATAAACCGGCGACGGTGGTGGGGCCCGGGAGCGAAGCATACGGCGGCGGTGGGTACGTTGGATACGGTGGTGGTGGGTACGGCGACGCATGCGTCGCCAGAGACGGCTGCGCATACGGCTGCGGCTGGGCGTACGGGTACGACGTGTTGATGGGCGCCGGATATTGACCGCTGTTGGCGGGTACAGGCTCAGCGGGCAACGGTTGATACGCTGGGGTAGGCGGAATGGGAGACATCGCACTGCCGCCTGGACCATGCCCCGTCAGGCGCAATCCGCTGCTGCCACCACCGCCGCCGCCACTCGCTCCCGCATCGACCATTTCGTAGTCATCGTACGTGCTGTCGTTGACGTGCCCCTGGGCATTGGCATGGGCAGCGTTGGCGTAGGCGTGGGCACTGGCATTCGCCTGCGGTGGCTGAAGCTGCAGCGGCTGTGGCGTCGCGGAGGACGGATGAGGAGGGTGATGACTGGGGGGAGACGACTGCGGCGGCAGCTTGTTCGCCGATGGCGGAGTGGCGGGGGCCCCACCGATCGACGGCGTGCGATGCTGCGACGCATTGCTCATGCTGCGATGGCTCGTATCCGCCGCTGAATACGGATCCGCGGCCTTTTCGTGGTCAGGGGCCGCCGTACCAGCCGCACTGCCATCGCCGGCGGGGGCGATAATGACACCGCCTGGAAGCGATGAATCCGATACACGGGCACCAGCAACAGCTGCGGCAGCGGCAGCCGCTTGAAGCAGCGACCCACCGCCGCCCGCGGGATGCAGCTCCGACCCGGCGAGCGCACTGGCGGTGAGTTGCGTCGTCGATGTCGATGTCCCACTACCCGAAGCCGCCATTGCCCCCGCCCCCGCTGCCACCGCTGCCACGGCAGCCGCAGTAGCCGCCGCCATACCACTACCCGACGTCGGTGGCAACATCGACGCTGCCTGTGCCGACGGCTGCTGCGATTGCGACAACCGGTGAATGTGCTGACAGACTTGCAACAGATCCTGGATCGACGCTCGGTTGGGAATGCTCTTCTCCAACAACTACAGCCCCCACACACAGACACAGACACAGACACGCAGAGAGAACCATCAATCACACACGATAGACACACGCAGTATATGGGCGGGGGGAGGGCACGTACCCGTCGAAGAATGCTAATGGAAACGGGTGAGACATCTGCCGGCGCACGTAACTCTTTCGTGCGAATGTTGTTCAGCAAATCCGTCTCGTTGACTCCGCCGAACGGCACTTGGCCCGCCAACATTTCGTAGAAAATACAGCCGATGCTCCAGATGTCCGCCTTGGCATCGTATTGTCCCGCGGCCAATACCTCGGGAGCCTGTAGAGTGTCAGGACATAAGCCTCGTTAGTCGACTCGTGTGTATGTGTGGCAGAGGCAGAGGCAGAGGCAGAGGCAGAGGCAGAGGCGCAGGGAAAGAGATAAAAGGGTAGACGTACCATGTACAAAGGGGTTCCGCACGGCGTTTGGGCCAAGGCATCCGATTGCAATTGACGTGCGAACCCAAAATCGGCGATTTTCAAGGTCGCACGCACCGTTTCTTCCGTCAACAAGACATTCGCCGTCTTCAAATCCCGATGAATGAACCCTTGTTCATTGAGAAACGCAATACCCTCTGCCAATTGCGCCAAGAAGTTAAAGGCATGTTCTTCCCGCAGACGACCCACTTTCTTGATGAATTTGTTCAAATCCCCACCCGCACAGTATTCCATGACCAAATAGAAGTTGTTCGCCGAGCTGAAGTATTTCTTCAGCGACAACAGGTTGCGGTGGTTGAATTCTTTCATGATTTTCACCTCACTTTCCAAGCCCGCGATCAATTTCGGATGCGAAAACTTCTCTTTGGCAATGACTTTGATCGCGTATTGTTCGCGGGTTTTCACATGGACACCCAAGTATACATCCGCATAATTCCCTCGTCCAATGCGATTCTTTAACTCGTAGTCACCTACTTGTTTGAACATGTTTGTGTCTGCTTGACTTGGTGTTGTTGTTCAAAGGACTACCGCGATATGCCTGTGAAAAACTTCAGGAAGAAAATAAACGATAACGATTTGGAAACACGAAGATAAAAGGGCAGGGGTTCTCCGGGTTGGCTTGAAAAAATATTGATGCTCGTTTGGACGTCCGTTAGATCGTTGACGAGTCCGTAGTTCCGACTCAGAACGTTGGACAGGGATCAGCAGTTTGTCGATTCAAAAAAAATGTGTTGCTCTTTTTTGCCGCCTCTAAAGAATAAATTTATTGAGGCCAGCTGCGTGACACAGAAGGATACCGCGCGTCGAAAAAATTCGGAAGCGAAAGAAGCAGCGTCGAAGGAAGCACGAAGACGAAGAAGGACGATAGAAGAAGAGAGACTGCGCTGAGAAAAAGAAGACGTCGGAAGACGTTTGGGAGAGGCATGAAACTGCATTTTTGACGCTGATCTTCGTGTCACTTGTCACTTGTCACTTTTCACTTGTTTCGTTTATCTTGTGTGACGGTCAGATGACAAAAAGTCTGATGATGACAAACGACAAGTGGCAGTAACTTTGTCGTTTGTCGGATGTCGTTTGTCCGAAGAGGGGAATCTGTGAGTATGTGTCGTGAGACGGAGCTGAGAAACGGTGGTCCGTCGGTCGGGCCCCCCCGCAGTTCACCACATGGGCAGCAGCAGCAGCGCAGCTGTTGATTCCACAGCGACGTGACGTGAGAGAGAGGCCACAGTTTGGATTGGTCGGTCGTTCCTTGGTTGGTTCTTCGTTGTCAGTCAGCAGCTTCGTGCAACACATCTACAAGTCTTTGCCACGTGATTCTTTCTGCTCTTCCCCTTTTTGGTTCGTGTTGTTGACAGATCCAACCGTGGTGAAAGAGTGTTCTTCGGCTATTGATCGTCATCATCGTCTCTATCCAAGGACAAAGCATATCGATTTGCCTGGGTAGTCGCTGTTGTTAGAGAAAGAGGGGAAATCATCGTATCATCAAAAGTTCGTGAGTGAATAACTCAATATTCGCAGTTCTTCTTCAACCCCTTTGGTCGTTCGATAGTCCACTTTCGCCCGGAACCAGCAGGCTTTGTATCGTGCATCTATCACTCACTCCTCCCCATTTGGTTATCATTTATCGTCGGTGTCGTTGAATCCTTCGTTTCTCTTCCTCATTCAAACCATCGCAACAATGGAAAGTGTTCCAGCCGCTGCCGCTGCAGCAGCACTAGTCTATTTCGAAGGGTTACCGGTGGCGGATCCCATCCCTTTCCCCAGCCCCGTCATCAAACCCGCCAGTCGTGGAAAAGTCCTGGTCTTTACCGATGAAGAAGAGGATCACAACGCCTCCCGTATGCATCGACGATATGCCACTGAAGAAATACCCGAAGAACGACCGGCCTTGATCATCCAAGACCACGTCTATGAAATCAGTGAAGAACCGCTACGGAAAGCCATCTTTGGACAGGTTTTGTTTGGCGTCGTCTTGGAAAACACCGGATTGATCGCCAACGGACCGGCCAATCGACCGATTTTCCGACGCACGAAAATGGAAATTGCCGTGAAAGTGTATTACCGTGATCGATTGCGTTCGCTGCAAGGACGTACCCAAGAAAATCCCTTGATGGAGATCACCGCCTTGCAATACCTGGGCGATGGTCATCCGGGAATCGTCGGGCAAGTCGAATGCGGCATGGACAGTGAGAACATCTACAGTTTGATGCGTTTCTACCCCGGGGGTGAGTTGTTTGACCGTATCTCGTCCATGTCTTCCCCCATGTCCGAAGCACAAGCCCGTCGTTTCTTTTTACAATTGATTCAAGCGTTGCAACGGTTTCAACAGTTAGGGATTGCCCATCGAGACATGTCGTTGGAGAATATCTTATGTAAGAACCCAGAACCACCGTCGCCAACGGAAGACGGCGATGAAGCGAACGGTGCCCCCGAAGAGTTCGCCATCATTGATTTTGGCATGTGTTTACGTCTCCCGGCGCATCCGACGATGCCGCATGTCTTTTTACCCATTCGACGGCAACCTGCCTGTGGCAAACGCAATTACATCGCGCCAGAAGTCCTCGCGCAAACGGAATTCTTTCAACCGATGTTGGTGGATATCTGGGCGAGTGGGATTATCTTGTTTATGGTGCTGACGGGTGTCCCACCGATTGACATCGCCTCGTTGTCCGATGAGCGGTATCACATGGTCGCCGATGGGCGATTGGCGGAGATGGTGTACTCGTGGGGCTACGATTTCTTGTCGGAGGAGGTGTTGGACTTCATCCAACGGATCTTACGACCGACGCCCACCGATCGATTGACGTTGGACCAGATGCTTCAGCACCCCTGGATGCGACCCGTGGTCGCCCAGCAGCAGCAACAGCAGCAGCAGCGCAGTCGAGGGAGTCGTCGTGGTGGAAGCAATGGCAGTCGGATGGACGACGGAGAGGAAGAAGACGACGACGGAGATCGACGATGAACCAACGCCCACGCGGTATCGACCGTCCCTTGTGGAACCCCCCATCGGCCCACTCAGCAGCCACTGAAACGACCCAGTTATAATAGAAACACGGTTTTTGTCCAATAGACATGGGACCGAGGTATTTCACAGCGGCGCGCCAGATCACAGCGCGACGGGGGACAAGTGTCCACCCCCCCCCACGTCACCCCACAACCCCCAGAGAAGTAAGAAGAAGAGAAGAAAAAGAGAAGACATCATTGTGTGTGCACGTGATGTGAACGGAGACGCGCTTAGAATGGATCGACAGTGCGCTCTCCGTTCGCTTTGTGCTGCTGCGTTGTCGGTGGGGAGCTTTTTTGGAGGTGGGGGGGGGTGGCCTGCATCCGTTCGTCTCAGTTCGCCCCCAGCCCCATCCCACTCGCATCGCTCACGCATTCCCCCTTTTTTGCAACCCTTTCCAGGCCCAGGCCCAGGCCCACCCGCTGTCCTTATTGTACCGTTAGACGCGCCTCTGGTGAGGGGAAGGGAGAGGAGGGGAGGGGAGGGGAGGGGAGGCGGCAACCATGGCTCTCTTGATACACCTGTTCTTGTCCTCTTTTGTTTGTTGACTGGTGGTGTGTGTCATTCGCTGCAGTTCTCTGTCTTCTCCTTCATCTTCTCTCTTTGTCTCTGTATCAAGTCGAATCGAATCCTCTGTCTTTCACAACGTAAGCCAACCTCCTCTCACTCAGTCACCCACCCACCCCCCGACATCGTCATCGATGGTAGAACTTCACCCCCCCCCTCATAGAGCCACCACCTTTCCATTCAGTCCCATGAGAGCAATAGACCCTCTTTGGCACACATGTCCATGTCCACCACACACGATCCGGGAGGCGGTGGGAAGTTTTTCCATTTGCTTCATCCCTCAGCGGACTGTAGTCCCTGCCGTCCTCGATGGATCCCCGGCCCCGCCGTGTGTCGTGTGTCTTTCGTCTCTTGTGCATCCTCTTCTCCCATCCTCTTCTCTCGTCGTCCTATCTTTCATTTCCGCCATTCGCCCCCGCCCGTTTGACCCGCACTGCTTCATCCCTCCGCACCCCGTGTCACGTCAGCGAATGAGCCCCCCCCCTCCCTCCTCTTCCCCACTCCCCGTTACGCAATGAGGACAACATGAAACAACAACAACAACAACAACACTCACGAACGAACGCACAACCTGTCGGCCTGTTTGGTTGTTCGTTCGATGTTGGCCATGTTGGCAGGCAATCCCCACTTCTCTCTCCCGTCCCTTGTTATCTATTGCCCCCCCCCCCCGGCCCACCAAACTTGTATCGCTCGCTCTCTATTGTCGTCAGTCTCTCTCTATCTCTCTCTCGCTCATTGCTCTTCTCCACCTCCACCTCCACACGCGTAGTGTGTGACCTCCTTTGTACAAGCTCTCTTCGGCACGGGGGAACGACAGAGAGCTGTGTTTCTTCGTTGCTGTGTTCGTTTGTGTCTGCCCCTTCCTCCTATAGAGGGACGGCGCAGCGGACAGCGGTGGACGGTTGTCCCTTCCTCCTCGCTTTCTTCTCCTCCGATATCGTCGATCGTCGGTTTTTGACTCGATTTTGATTTTTTGATGTTCATTTGTTGCCACCTTTCGTTGCTGTTTCTTTTGTTTTGTTTTGTTTTGTTTTGTGTCGTGGCTTCTGCTTTGGATTGCACATTGCATTTGCTCGATATAGTTGCGTGAGTCGTTTCATTCTTTCTTTTGACTACGGTGCGTTGATGGAAAGGGAACGCTAAACGGGCTCTACTTCGTCACTTCCCTGATACGAAGCTTTACTGTGTATTGCAAGACAACCCTTCCCCCTTTCGAACACACATCCACAGGACCTCGACGTGTCGTAGTTGTAGATGTGTAGCGTTCTAAAGAAACTTTCTAACTCACTAACCGTTCAACAACAGTACAACAGTACGGTACATGGCTTCGTTTGTCTTCGTTTGCACAGCGACGTTCTCAGAACGCACGAACAGATTGCCCGCCACCTTGCTGCTGACAGATGAGGTTGGTTGGTTTGTTGCATCACCCATCCCGAGAACAATAGACCATCTCCGGGTCAAGTAGCGTTGGCTAACCTATGGTTTTTCTGTTGTGTGAAGAAGAAGAAGCAAGTCAAAGAGATCGAGTGAGAAAGTTTTATACTATTTATGAGGGCTGGAACGAGCTACGACCGATGCACCATGAGGAGGCATTGGTTTCATAGTCGGCTGTGTGTGTATACAGGATCCAAAAGAAAAGAAATCAATAAAAATGTCATACAGTCTTAAGTTGTTTGTGTTGTTTGAAGAAAGAGAAGCGAGGTACACGACGCACTGCGTTTTTCAGCCGTCAAGGCACGTAAAAACACAGCACAAAGGGGCACAAGCCAAAGTATAACGTTGACTAATTTCTTGGGGGTCTCAGGTACGTGGAATGATATGATTGATAGGTGGGGGAAGTAAAACCAACTCTCAAATACACTAACGCAACTAACACTTGTCTGCAAAGGCAGGGGAGGGGGGAGGGGAGCGCGGGGGATGAAGATGGAGTGAGCGGGTGGGGGGATGGCGGGAGAGGGGACTATATATACCGAGGGATGTGACAAAATTTGAAACACCCTCCTCTTTGCAGACCAGGATAAACAAAAGATATGAAAAGAAGGAGCGAGAACGCGTCCTTTTCTTCATTTCAGGTGTTGTCCACAGAGAAACACGAGAACATTCGTCGACTCCAAGTCATTTAAGCCTCAAGGCCCAACTGCTGGTCAATCTCGTAGGTATCCTCACCACGCTTCATCATGTCCTTGCGCAACTTCTCCAGGCGCTTGCGATCAGCACGAGACAATTCCTTCTTCTCCTCCTCCTTGACGGCGATGGTGTTACCCAAAGCATCCTTCTTCTCCTCCTTCTCCTCAAGGTTCAGGGACTTCTTAGCCAACTTCTCAGCCTTCTTACGGGCTTTCTCGACTTCCTCCATCCACTCAGCACCCATGACCGTCAAGCGACCAGATTCCAAGATCCACTTCTCAGGGCACAAGGCTTCGTAGAACTCAGCATTGTGGGAGATCATGAAGACACCACCCTTGAACTCCTTAATGGCAGAAGCCAAGGCACCAAGAGAGTCACGATCCAAGAAGTTAGTAGGCTCGTCCAAAATGACAATGTGAGGCAAGTTCCACAGACCAGCACCCAAGACGACCTTCACCTTCTGACCACCAGACAAGGCACCCATACGAGTGTGTTGGGCGAACTGAGGCTCCAAACCGAAACCATCGAAGTGCTTCTGGATCTCACCAGTCGTCAACTTGCGCTGACCCAACATGGACTCCATAGCAATCAACTCATCCTTCTGGTTGACCATCTTCTCGTAACCCATGTCCTTCAACTCAGTGCGAGTGTGCCACGAGTTCTCCTTCACTTGGCCCTCCCACTTGACTTCGTACTCGTGCTCACGCTTACCAGTACGACGGTTCAACAACTCCTCAACGACACCGTTCTTCTCCTCCTTGGCCTTCTTGCGGAGAGCAGCAATCTCTTCCTCAGTCATGGTGTTGGCATCCTTCTTGTTCATCTCCTTGTCGACACCACCTCTGTAACGCCACATGATGTACTCCACAGGGGTCTTCTCCAAGTGCTCCTCAATGTGGGCGAACGCGTGCTGGGCGACGTAAGCGACACGCAAGTTGGGGTGACGCTCAATGAGACCCTGATCAGGCTCCAACTCACCGACCATCAACTTGACCAAAGTCGACTTACCGGCACCGTTGACACCGACGACAGCGACACGAGAAGCCAACGAACATTGGATGGTGACATCAATCAACTGAGGCAAAGGAGCCTGAGGGTACTGGAAGAAGATGTTCTTGGCCTTCAACACAGCCTTGGTCAAAGACTTGACACCTTCCAACGGTCCAGGCTCAGGGAAGGAGAAAGCAACCAAATCGGAAGACAACTCGTAGTACGCCTTCGCCTCAGGCTTCTGCTTGACGAAGTCAGACAAGTTACCACGGTAAGACTTCAACTTCAAGTTCTCGTAGTGGATGATGTTGGTGCAGACGTTGTCCAAGAACTTGGTATCGTGGGACACCAACAAGCAGGTGCACGACTTCAAGTTGATCAAGTAATCCGTCAACCACTTCACGGCGAACTGATCCAAGTGGTTGGTGGGCTCATCCAACAACAACATATCAGGGTTCAACAACATGGCACGAGACAAAGCCAACTTCATTCTCCAGCCACCCGACAAGGTGCCGACACCAGCGTTCAAGGCAGCAGCGGTACGAGACACACCGAAACCCATCTCCGTCAACATGGCAACGACAGCGTCTTCCTTGATGTTGCACGAGATGATCTTAGGATCGGACATGACGTACTCCAACACGGTCAAATCAGCCTTCTCACCGATGATCTCGCACTCGACGTAGACGGTGATGAGCTCGGTAGGGAAACCCTGCAAGTTACCAGAAGCGATGGACTTCATCAAGGTAGACTTACCGGCACCGTTAGGGCCGACCAAACCGTACTTGCGTCCACGCTTGACCTTGAAAGGGGTCTGGTGCAACAACACACGGGTACCGTAGGCCAAAGAGAAGGTCGCGTTACACAAATCCTCCTCCTCGTCCTCAGGGTCAACCTTCTCAGGAGACAAGTTGGCAGTACCCTCAGCAGTCACGGCATCGCAAACCAAGCGAGCAGTGGCAGAAGGAACGATGGCCTCCAAGTAAGGGATCAAACATTGGTCCCACTCTTCCTTGTCACGGACATCGGCCAAGACCAAGAAGTGAGAACCCTTGGCCATGAAGTCAATCAACAAACCGTATTCAGCGACGTTGGCAGCGTTTTGGGCAGTCAAGTTCTTCTCGATGGACTTCACCAAGTCCTCGTGGGTGAACGTGTCAGCGGACAAGATGGAAGCCTCACCGGCAACACGCAACAAGGTGTTGAGGGAGTCTTGGCAGACCTTGCGGACTTCCTCGACAGCGATTTCCTCAATACCACGTTCCAAGACGGGCTTCAAGATAGGATAGAACTGAGCAGCAGTACGAGGATCGTTGACAAGCTTGCACATGTTTCCAATGACGAGGGCAGAACGACGCTTGACGACGACCTTGCGTTCGCGCATACCCTTGATCAAGATAGGAATCAACAAACCCAAAGTAGGCACGTCGACGTCGTTGATGAAGGTAGTGGCGATCAAAGAGTCCAAAGCAGGCTCAGTGTTCTTGACAGGGTCCATGTAAGCACCAATAACCTTAGGGATGATAGGGGTGATATCCATGTTGGTGATGGTGGCGCAGATCTCAGTGAAGGCAATGCGGGTTTGCTCCTTGACCTCCTTCTTGACATCAGCGGCGATCTCGATAAGCTTCAAGATCATCTCAGGCAAGTTGCGCTGAACGACAGTAGGGTGGTAGGTGGCCAACTTGCCCAACAAAACCAACGAACCCTTCTTGGTTTGCCACTTCATGGAGGTGAAGGACTCGTACAAGACTTGGGTGATAACGCGGACAGAGTGAGCGTTGGACTTGGCCAAGATGGCGAAACCAGCGTGAGAAGCGGCCTCAGCAGTCTTAGGGGCAGCCAAGTTCTCCAAGATGTAAGGCAACAAGGAGACCAAGAAAGGCTCAATCCATTGGTCAACGCCCTCAGCAAGAGACTTAACCAACTCCAAGGCCTCGACAGGGTTGCTGGTGGCAAGCTCAGTCTTCAGGGTTTCCAAAAGACCACTGCGCTCGAAAGCCAAAACACCGTTGGCCTTGATGGAGGCAATATCGATAGTGGCGAAAGCAGACATCGTTGATAGTAATCAAAAACTATAAAATGGAAAGGAAATCGGTTAGAACTGTGCTTTCAATCAGGTTGCTGACATGAAGCAGGTGGTCTTACTTGACTGTAGAATATACTGGCAGGCTAAAAGCTAACAATACTCAACACCAATGATGTCTTGGTATAAAAATGTGATTCCTCAACCAAGTCCTTGCTCATTCCTGGCCATTTAACGCACCCGTCATGGAGCCGGCTGATCAGAACCATTCGCTCGCGCATGAAAATGGATGGTTGTTCTCATCCAACGTCACATAAACTGAAAGCGGTGGATTTCAATTTTGGTGGACATTCGGTGGAAAACGAACGGAAAGCCTTCAGAATTCCTTCCAAAATCCGTCAAAGTGACTTTCACCGCCACTGCTGCGACGTCACCTCCTGTTGCGGGGTGACAAAACGGCGTTTCTTTTTAACGGCTCGCAGCGCAAAAAGTCAGTTGCAACGGAAAAACGGATGTTTGGCGTTGCGGGATGGGAGAGCGGTCAACGGACAACGCAGAAGTCCGCAAATGTCTGTGCATATGTGGGTCGTTGACGTGATGAGTATCACTATTCGTAACTAATATCTCAGCGATAGAATCTTATGGCATCCGAAACATTCCCGACGATGCACTTCTATCGGATATGAAATGGGGGTGGATACGAAGAAGGTTTCAAAAAATGTCCGTGTTTGGTGTTGTTCAGCGGGGGTCTGTCGATTTTTTACGATAATTTTCCGGTTGGTTCTGATATCGGTCGTGCTCATGTCTTCTCTTGTGGAAAGATGTGTTTACCAGCCTGTTCTCGCCCTTCTCCCGCAACGTTCGACGGATATCGCTAGGTTCGATGGTCTCATCATCACTCTTGGGCAACATGTGGGCCTTAAGGGGATCTTGAAGCCAGCAACGACCTCGTTGTCCGACCACAAGAAACCTTATGAAATTGGTGACCTCCAATAGGGACCACCAAGCAATTCTCCTCAACATGAATGACGTGGCACATAAGACTGGATGCCATATGCAAATGAACGCGGAGGCTGTTTTGTTTTCGCCAATCACTTGTTTCGACTAATGGACGTTGACTCGCTTCTGACCTGGGTGCCGCTGCTCGGTGTCGGAGAAAGCGATGCAGTTCAGATCAAATCTTGGGTGGTGGAGAACACCAATGGATGATTGCGGAGGTTGACGTTCTGTACGTCCACTGAGAATATGCAGAGACTCTTTGCATGTGATGGTCGGATGGACCGAGGTATTTGGACCCAGTTTTGTGTTCACCAGCCGCAGTATCCACCCCACTGTCGCTGAATGGCCACTTGCTGTCCGCCACTTGCTGTCCGCCACTTGCTGTCCCCGCCACCAGACGATCTTCAGGTCCTGCGACGGCAGAGACATCTCCGACCCACCGATCGTATGTCCACTCAATGTGCGCACTACGTCACGAGCGACCTCCAAGCAAGGCGTGGAGCTGGTGGTGAACTGAACGTCGGACAACCCACCCCAGGGACAACCTGCAGATCATCGCTTACGATGTGGTGCCCGCTGTCCACTCGCAAGCCTTCCTTCGTGGGGTGGTGATGAGAAAGAGAGACAGCGATTTTCGCTTCGCCTCCGAAGCGGACCACGCGGAGGGCCGAGCATTGTCATCGACTTCGACCCGAACGGTGTCGCTGGAGAGAACACCTCCCCAATGGATTTCGACATGCGGGCGAGGGCGCGTACGAGGTTGCCCCCCCCCCCCCCTCCCCGCGCCCATCATCAGTGCGCTGCAGACGATGTGCACACAATATCGCCCCCCCCAAGACTGTGGAATCGGAGAAAAACGTGTTCGTCTTGTGTGATGGAGCTGTTGGGCGATACACTACTGCTGCTGGGCTGGGTGTCATTGACCGCCTGGTTGTGCACGAATTTGATGAGCTGGCGCCGGTGAACCAGAACCTGGTGGTGGTCAGCGTGGGCATCAGAGGGACCGACAGTCCAGCGAACACCCACCAAATACTGACTGTTGCCGTTTGTTAATGGACTGCTGTTGTTGTATGATGCGATTGGTGTTGTACAAGAGGTTCGATGGTATTGTGCCGTTTCCTGTTGCCGTTCCAACGCATCGCCGAGGGAAAGGGTCCGGGGATGTGAAAACACCGCCCTACACTGGTAGCTTCGCACAGAACAGCAGTGCACTCAGTTCATGTAACTGACATTGTAACATAAACATATGGTAAATATGGCGTGAACTCTTTCCACTTCAGTAGATACGGTACGCACCGTTACGTTCGTAACTACCTAACTCCTTCATGAAGGCTTGACACGCATGATCCACCATCGCAAAGCCACTCTATTAAATCAAGCCGACCACTTCCTACCCACCATAAACCACAAGTACACGTCAGTGACACACGCATACCGTGCATATATACGTTGGCCCGCTAAAAGAGCGTTGCAACGGACCTTTTTCTACCCAACACCCTAGTTTCCCCCACCCTCACACAGATTCGCGGAAAACCGAAGGAATTCCGCGAGGATACGCGGAAATTCGTTCGCCTTTCGACAAAACGACAGCAGTTGAGCTCGCAGCGACAACAAGCGCAAGGATCTCTCTCGCTGTCTCTCTCGCTGTCTCTCTCGCTCTCTCTTTCTCTTTTTTTCGGTTGATTGTTCTCTTGCTCATGGCGTTAGTTGTAGGTTTCTATTTCCTTTTATTTCATTGACTACTCGTTCACCGTTTGCTTGCTTGATCTTGATGCCACGATCCCCAACAACGAAAGTTTTACCGTTAACGAACAAATGAGTGCACAATATCATACTGTCAATGTGGGTTACAACCGCTTCTTTATTGATCAACGCTATACCAACTTGAAACCAATTGGTGATGGTTCCTATGGTTTCGTGGTCTCCGCGTTAGATCGTGTGACTGGTCAAAAAGTAGCGATCAAGAAGATTAAAGATACATTCATCGACGTGGTCGATGCGAAGCGTATCTTACGTGAATTGAAATTGTTGCGGCATTTGGCGGGCCATGAAAACATCATTTCCATTCTGGATATCATGTCCGTGCCTCCCAACACCGAACGCTTTGATGATATTTACATCGTCACCAATTTGATGGAAAGTGACTTGGAACGAATCATTCGTTCGCGACAAGTCTTGACGAACCAGCATTTGCAGTACTTTCTGTATCAAATCTTACGTGGATTGAAGTATATTCACACGGCCAATATCTTGCATCGTGATTTGAAACCGTCCAACTTGTTGGTCAACGCGAATTGTGACTTGGCCTTGTGTGATTTTGGGTTGGCCCGTGGCTTTGAAACGGAAAACAAAGATGTCTTAACGGAATACGTCGTGACCCGTTGGTATCGTGCCCCCGAATTGTTGTGTGGGTGTGCTTCGTATGGCAAAGCGGTCGATATTTGGTCGGTGGGATGCATTTTCGCAGAATTGTTGATTCACGAGCCCTTTTTGCGTGGCGAGACACCACAACATCAATTGGAAATCATCGTCTCGAAGTTGGGTTGCCCCAGTCGTGACAAATTGGCGTTCATTTCACAAGGTGCTCCCTTGGAAGCGATCTTACGCTATGAACATCGCCGTCCACCGCCATTCCATTCGTTTTTCCCACCGAATACGTCGTCGGTGGGTTTGGATTTGATGTGGCAGATGTTGCAGTTCAACCCCGATGATCGCATCACGGTGGAAAATGCGTTGGCACATCCGTATCTGAAAGATTTCCATGGCCAAATGCCGGAGCCCGCGGCGCGTTCGTTGTTCGATTTCCATTTCGAACAAACGGTGGAAGAAGAGTTGCCTGAGCACGAGGTGCGCCGTTTGATGTTTGAAGAAGTGTGTTTGTATCGTCCGATGTACCCCAACGCGGACGGGAAGATGACCACTGTGCCCTACGGTGCCGATGGTAAGATTTTGTTTTGACGGTGGCGTCTGGCGGGTGGAAAGCCGCTTTTGTTTGACGTGGACTGACGTTGGCTGTTTTCTTTTGTAGACAAGGCGGGCAGTAAGAGCGAGGCGAAGACCGGCGAAGGTGACAAAGGCGGCTACCACAAGTAAAAACCCCCTCCACACGAAACCAGACACAACCAAAAAAACGACGGTGACGACTTGCGACCGTTTTTCGGCGCTTGATTCGTGTTGTGTGTATCTGAATCTCTCTTGTGCGGTGCTGTTCGTGTGAGGCCTCTCTCTGTCTCTTTGTATCTTCTGTGTTGTGTTGGTTCCTCTGTCCCCATTGGTTTTCGTTTCTTTCGTTTGTTGGAGGACGTCGCTTGTTCGGTGTGTCAGAGTGGAGCGTGTTTTGTGGAGAGGGGAGAGAGGCGGTTCGCTCCCCTTTGTTGAAGCCCGTGGCCCTGTGTCCTCTCCTGTGTGCCCTGGCGGCTCGTACGACAGAGCCGTTTTCTGGTCGGTGGGAGGTGGTGGCGGTGTTGGTGGTGGTGGCGGGGGGTTTGTTCTTCGTTCGTTCCTCTTGCATTCGTTCGCTCGTCTGCGTCAAATCTCTTGTCTCTTCTTTCGTTGTTGTTTCCGGCTCACTCGCTCGTTCGCTCGTTCATATCGCTCGCTCGGTGGCATCTCTTTCTTCCTCCGCAACCCCCCTACCCACAGTGCACAACGCCTCGCCGCCCGCTCTCTCGCCACTGGGGACGTCCTCCCGTTCTCCCCCTTTTCCCCCTTTTTTCTCTCATCTGCCATCGCTCAATCCACCTCCCTCGCCCCTGTGGCTCTTTCTCTCTCCCTCGCTCTCTCTGTGTGTGTCTCTAACACAGTCGCAGGCGACGGCAGTCGCTGCGTCTCTTGTGGCCGCATCCTCCTCACCGTCCGCCTGCGCTCCCTCTGCCTCTGCCTCTTTCGTTCGCTTATTTGTTTTTGTTTTTCTTTTCGTTTGTTTCTTCGTCGTTGGTTCTGTACGTCATCTGCCCCCACGTTGCTGGCGCTGCGTCTCTGCCTCCTGTCCCCTGTCCCCTGCCCCTGTCCCTGTGTCCCTCCTCCTCCTCCTCCTGCGCCCTGCGCCTGTTTCCTTGACTTCTGCTGCACCCAAAATCCAACAAAAATTACCACCGGAACAACGCATCCTCCTCCGCCTCCTCTCGCTCTTTCTCTCTGTCTCTCTTTGTCTCTCTTTGTCTCTCGTTCTCTGCCTCTGCCTCTGTCTCTGTCTCTCCAGGCCCCCGTGTGCTGTGTACACACCGCAGGTGATGGCGGTGGTCGTCTGACAGGCGACGTGACGTGTTAGGGGGTGCGTCTGCTGTGACGCGAGGGGTGTTTGGGGGGGGGGGGTGAGTGGTGTGTAGTGTCCGCGGTTATATCTCACCTCGCCTTGTAAATTGTTAACTACGAAACGGATTCCTTTGCTCGGTGTGTACAGCTCTTCTCGTCATCGTCCGTCTTCTTTTTCGTTGTTGTTGTGGTTGTCGTCCGATGCGTTGTCTGTGTTGTGGTGCTGTGCTCTCGCATCTGTCGCGTCTCTCGCTCTCTTCCTGTTCGTTGGATACGAGAAGAACGATGATGGTGACATGCATCGGATAGAGCAAAGAGCTTGCGATGCGGTCAAAAGAGACCGCTGCGGGTATACCACACGACCACGAAGGACACACGACACACGACACACGATACCGATTGATCCGAGCCGCAGCTGTGCCCCCTGTGGAAGGATATTCAAATGCCACCGTTTCTTTTCGTAGTGACGATTCACAAGACGAGGTGAGATATAACGTTGGCGCCATCGCACCTCCTCACCCCCCTCCCCCACCACCAGCACCACCACCACCACCACTACCCCACCACCGTGTGCAGGCGTGGCAGCAGCCCATACACACGGGAAGCACGCCCCAGCAGCCACCAGAAGAAGAGAAGAAGCCGTAGCTGTAGAAGACGTAGCAGTAGAAGACGCAACAGTAGTTGTTGTTGTTACAGTCGCAGTATACACAATACACACGCGCTACTGGTGGTCACGCACGCACACACAAACACACCCCTCGTGTCTCCTACCGCAACGTGGCACAGGGGTGGGCCCCGTGGCGGTGCACACAGCACACCACCGCAGAGACACACCGATCGGCCCTCAGCGGTGTCGTGGTCACAGCTGCGTCATCGGTACGGACGGCACCTGTGGCGAGAGACTCGGGCGAAACAGCCCCGCCTTGTGCGCCGCCATCACCCCCGCCGCTTCCAGATACGACTGCACCGTCACGATCACCACCGCCTCGTCCGTGGTACGGTCCTCCTCCTCGGCACGGGCGTACAGCAGCGTCTCTGGCGTGACGGCCATTGTTGTGGGATTGTCGGCGACGGCGATGATCAACCCACGACGCGCTCGGTCGCGACGAAACCGATCGAGCAACGTCAGTACCGCCGGCCCACCCAACGCATTCACCTGCACACACGCCATACACGCCACACGCCAGTCAATCAGATATGCAACGAAGACACAGGCAGAGTCAGTAGAAGGAAGACGCACGTACCGGGACGACGACCGCGTCGACATCGTCGCGGTGCAACAACCCACCGTTACCGCCGCCACTGTCACGGTCACTGTTCCCGCTTCCACTGACCCCTACTGCATTCTCTCGCGTCGGGATCAACCGGGGTGCACGATGCAAATACGCGAGCACACACGGCAAGAACGTGTACCCGATTTCTTCGGCGCAGGCCTTGGGCGACACGTCGCCATCTACGCGCCACACAGCAGCGTTACCACCACCCCCCGTCAGAAGAAGCGTTAAACGAACCCCCCGCACACGTACATACCTAATGCCGCGGGTAGAAACGCGGGAGCATGGGCACAGGGCACGTGACATCGATGCGACACGAGATGACTCAAAATGGCTTCGACGCCGGCGATGCCGTCCACCCCTTCGCCCGCGCGATACGCCGCGAAACGCTCTTCTGCCGATGGGCCCTGCGCTCCTCCTCCTCCTCCTACACACAAATTAACGATTGAGACGGTCAGACAATGACGCGTGCAGTTGGGGCGGTGGAGGCGTTGGAAGCGGAGGCGGAGGCGACAGAGGCGACAGAGGCGACGGTGGCGACGGTGGCGACGGAGGAAAACGAAAGAAAAACGCGGAAAATGGTTGAACACACGTCGTACGAGCCCGATACACCGTATTCACTCATTTTCCACCATTTTCTCCCCACCCTCCTTCCTAGAAAGCCCCCTAGAGAGCGCAACCGTCCACAACGGAGCGACGGTTGCCCTCACCCCGACACCTCCCCTCCTCTTCCTCTGTTTCTTCATTCCCCCTCTCTCTCCTTACCTTCTAGCGCTAAAGCCGCATCTAATTCATCGTCTTCGGGGAAACGACCGACGATGGCAATGGCGGTGCAGTGTTTCTGATCGATCAAAAACTCCGCCGCATCGATCAGCGCGCGCGTCTCGTCGACGCTGCCCCACGAGGCCCCCGATTCGTCGGAAAAGCGATTACTGATCTTCAATGGGACGTTGGTCACGGCCACATGTGCCACATCAATGCCCAACGTCGCACGGGCAGCGTCAATCACTTGCAAATGCCGTAGACGCAGCTCCGGCTCCATGGCCTTGTCGAAGATGACGCCGATGCGGTGTCCTTGCTTCGTCAGGGGCTGTAGCATCAGCTCTCCACGTGCAAATCGATTCAAGGAATGACCTTCCACGTACAGGATGTTGTCCTTCGGCCAGTACATCATCGCGCCGTTCATGACGTTCGGGTGCGTCACGAGGACATCTGCCACCGACGCCAACAGCTTCGCCGACGGCAACGCATCACCAGCGAAACCTCCAATCTTCGCTCCAATACCCGTCGGGACAATCATCATGGCCGTGTAGGGACGTTGAGGTATCATCGTAGCGCTCATTCGTAACCGCAAGCGCGTGGGTCCACGCAACGGCTTCCAGGCGAAGCAAACGATCAGCGAACAACACCAAGCCACAAGGCTCAGCGCAACGCCACGTTGTCTCCACATGGTTCTTCACTGATAAACTGCTGTGCAAGACAAATGCCGAGAGACGAACCATTTGATGCATCGTCAAAAGTAGATCGAGGAATCGTCTCCGTCATCGGTTCATGTTCAAACAACTCTTTGTACATACCTCATACAATATCTACATCATATAATTGAACAATAACGAGATGCTTATGTACATGGCGTCCAAAAATGAAGACCACGTTCAGTTCCGTTTTTGTGTGTAAAGAATGATGTATGACTGCTACTAATTGGTTTTACGTTACTTTCTTACTCGAAAGACTTTGTTAGTGTGTTGTAAATACTCTCAGGAAGTGTCTCTATACGATGAAATTGAAGATGTACGTAATTGTTCACATTTTATGTTGTAATAGTGGTAGAGTATCGTGAACACAGTACATATACGAATGTTCTTTAATCTTATCGACATAATCAGACATGCGGGATATTACCCCGATAAGATGTACAAGTATACTCTCACAAAAGGGAGAGTCCGATAGGTACGATAGATTGATCTCCATTCACACAAGTAGGGACTGGTGAGGTATCGAAAATGTACAATAGCAGTCGACCCTTGAGTGAGCGAGAGAGACAAGAGAGATGGTCACAAACGAAATAAATCTCTTCTCATCACACACACAGAAGCTCGGCCGACCAGTTCATGCTCGAATAGCGCGGGTAGATATGAAACGAAATTTGGTGTGCTCTCTTTTATCGAAAGCCACTGGGAGGCTTGTGAAGGAACGATCATCGATTCCTACGGCGTCGATTCTGTCGCCTCTCGCCGACAAGGCTTACTTCTATGATTGCTATGCCTGCAAGATAGAGGACTTGGAAGATCCATTACAAGGCTTGTCGCCCTTTGGACAAGTCATGGAAATGTTAAAACGAACACCGAAATGGAGCGATGCACTGATGAAGCTCCGCAATCAAGTGGTGTCTCACTTCTTCGGGCTCAAAGATCTAGGAACCCTGAGCGGAGTGGATCCTTCAAGACCTCTTGCTTCCTATCAAATAGGTGAACGCATTGGCATATTCACCCTGTTGCATGTGTCCGAAAACCAAGTGGTCCTAGGTGACAACGACAAGCATCTCCACGTACAAGTGTCCTTGTGCCATTATCGCGAGCCAGAATTCGAGAACAAGCCTACTGCATCCATAACGACTTTGGTTCAAACGCATAACCTCTTGGGAAAGGTGTACATGTTCTTTGTGGAACCAGTTCATGGCATTATCGCCCCCGTGATGCTGGCGCAACTGGTTGGCCGCCATGGCAAAACTCGCCTGTGATTTTGTTCGTGAACCGATTAGTACGAAACGAATTGAAGAATGATACGGACGATTCTAATAGAAACCCCCTCTCTCTGTTGCTGTTGCCTCTGTTGTTGTTATTCCCATTCCATTGCTCATTCGCTGTAAACTAACTATCAACAGCATCTTCGACACATTGTTGTTAGCCCTGTTCGCTGCACTACATACTTTGACAAGAGCTCCTAAAGTAATCACGCTCGTTACACTGATGTGGCGTATACCTGTGCAATCGACGAGGCATCACAACATCGCGGCTAAACGAAAGGGGGACTATCGCACGGACCGATAGGTAGTGTCGTGGGTTGGAAGTGGGGTGCGCACTTCCATTTCTCGGGGTCCCCCGTTTTATCACGGTAGTGATCCGCCGTTGTTTCCGCAGGTTCCCACCCACGAGCCGATCGACTTCGACACGAGAGAACCAGAAACACATCTTCAGAAGAAGGTCATCAAGCCGGTCCAACGTAATCTATCTACGCGATCATTATTTTATTGAGTTTGATTCTCCTCCCTTGCTTCCCTTCTGCGAAATATACAACAACAGTGATCACATCATGGGTGGTTCAGTCAGCACCGTCACCTTGCCAACCGAAGACACACATGGCAATGCGCGTTCCATAGAAGAATTGAGCAACGTTCTCATGCCCATTTACTTCATTGAAGAACCTATTTCCAATGAGGAGAAAGAGAAAGCGGTTCGATCCTGGAAAATGATTGCGTCAGGTCAAGCAGCCGAGTTCTATCGTTTGAAGAAAGCGGATCCCGCCAATGTGCCATGTTCCACGCCGATGGAATTCTTTGGCAATCGGTTCATTCAACGTTTCTTTGAAGTGCACCCCATTGCCGCGCCGATGTTCAGCAAGACGTCGATGAAGCAGGGGACGCTGTTCTTCCGCATGGTTTCGTTCACCATCGCGGCATTGGACGATGACAGCAAATTCGACAGCCAATTCGTGACGTTGGCGAAATCGCACAACCGGATGGGCATTCGTGCCGTGGAATGTACGTTATTATTCGTGTATTACTTACTTTGTCGCTTTTTGTGTCGCATGAAGCTGACACGGCCCTCGTCTACCGGTTCCTGTTTTCAGATGGCATTTTCGGCGAATGTTTGTTTTGGGTGCTGAAACAAACGCTGGGCCCAGAATACGATGCGATGACGCACATGGGCTGGGTGAAAATCTTCTCGCGTGTCTTGAAGGCGATGGTGCCGGTCGCGGTCGAATATGAGTTGGAGAACAAGACGACGATGAAGTCACGTGTGACGTCTCGTTTCCAAGCCTTGACCACGACGTTGGATCAACAAGCGGCACTCAAGGGCAAACTGCACAACGGCGGCAGCAGCAACAGCGTGTCCTCCTCCAAGTCCGATGGTACATCGTCGCTATCGTCACAGTCGATGGCAACGATCACCTTGGCGACCTTGTCTTCGTCTTCGTAGTCGTCTTGGTGGTCTTTTAACCCTCCTCCCGACTCTTCGTTCGTTTACTCCTTCCTCCTCCCCCCATCGGCCCATTTCCATCTGGTTTTTCTCAGCCTGCCACCGCCCCTCATTGTCTTCGTACTCAATTCGTTTGTGTGTGGTCCCCGCTCCATCTCTTGTGCCCTTCATCAGAAGGGAACACAGCCCCACCCTCCTGTCCACCCTCCTGTCCAGCCCCCACCCCCCGCATCGCCTTCTCGGCGGGTTTCTCGTGTTGTCACACACGTTCTCTCGCTGTCGTCGCTGAGCCACCGGTAGTCCGGTTTGGTCGCACACAGCGCCTCTGGTATCTCGTCGTTGTGGCTGGCGCTGAACAGCTCATCTCTTGTCCCTCTGCGTATCTATTTGTGCGCGTCTCGTGCGGTCACGCACACCACAAGTCGTTTTTCCCGTGTGTTCTCCCGTGTCCGTCTTTCGAAGAGCGCCTCGCTCTGACGCTGTCGCTCTGTCGATTGGCGACAACCAGACGCGCGCTCTTTATCTCTTCCTTCCTATACTTTCTCCCATGAGTTGTCTCGTATTGGCGTCTCATTCGTGTGCCTGTGACTCGTGTTCTATCGTTTTTGTTCCATTTGCAACCGCAGCCTCTGCCCTGTGCCGTTCCCTTCCGCTCCTCATCGCGCTGGTGGTTCCAAGGGCGAGTGATCCAGAAGTGAGGGAGGAGAGATCCTCGCCCTCACTGGCTAGCTGTCGTCCGATCCGTGTCGCCGTGTTGCTGTGTCTTGTTTCCTGTTCCTATTCGTGTTCGCAGTGTTCTTGTGGGTCCCGTGTCTTTCCCCACGCAGTGCCATGTAGATGGTCGAGTCAGACAGCGACTTGTTTCTTTCTTTCGATGGCGTCTCGCCCCCCCTCTCCCTCTCCTCTACAATTGTTTGTCTACACACGTTTATTATCAGAGTTGTTATCTTGATTCGTTACCCCCCCCATCCCGCCCCTCAATTGTCCACTGTACATGTCCCATCCGTTTCTCGCTTGATGTTACACTGCTCTCCTGTTGACAATTCCTCCCTCACCACCACCATCACCACCGCCGCCTCCGTGTGCGCCCTCTTTCACTATCTTTCGCTTCTCACCCCCTGCCATTCACTTCTCTTTATTCATTTAAGTTGTCCCATTCACTTGTTTTTCACTCCCCTACACCGCACCTACACGCAATCACACGGTTATAGGTCTCATTTGCCTCGTGTGTATTCATTAACCTTTAGACAATTACTCTCCACACACAACATAACGTCAACGTTGAGACACGTTGACGTCCACACACTGTTCGTTCTTTGCTCTGACTTTTATTCGTCTTTTGCGCTCTTCGTGTTCTTCGTGTTCTTCGTGTTCTTCGTGTACCCTTCCACGGCTGGGTATCCTGATATCTCATTCTCTCAGTAGGTCGTAGTTGGGTCGTCGGTGGACATTTAGAAGATATGGTGCTCGACCTGCACCGCCCTTTCTTAACTAAGTACACCCCTAGTACTGGGTAACTAAACTGGCAGTGCCGGTTGACTCTCGTGTCACCGTCGCCTCCTCACCTCCATCGTCGTAGCGTACCTCACAAGATGTGTTACAAGTGCACATTCTCCATAGAAACCGTCGCCGGAAGTGTACTGCTGGCCGTTTCATATTCTTTGTTCTCTCCCCCGTCGTCGTCGCGCACAGAGCACTGCCTCGCCCACAACGCGGACATCGACAGCTGCTGGGGCGGTCCACTGTCTTTGGTTTGCCGTTCTGCGAAGATCGACCTGGAAGATGTTCGGTGAAACTAATGTTAAGATACATTAAGATGGCTAGCGGAGAGGGGAAAGCTGGATACAGAAGATCATTTGATAGATTCTTGTCAAGAGATCGAGTGACTGTCGATCACAATCGAAATACTTATCCAAGTCACTCGTTTTCTAGAACTCACCTTCTTACACAACCCCTTTCCTCTCTGTCCCAATGAGCTCCTCCAACAAAGTCGTTCTCATCACCGGCGCCTCCAGAGGCCTCGGCTTTGGCCTCGTCCAGAAATACCTTGCGTTGCCTGGCGTGCAGGTCGTCGCCACAGCGCGTGACCCAGCGAATGCAAAGGCGTTGCACGAGCTGACCAAGACACACTCAACGTCGCAGCTGGTGGTGGTGCCGCTGGATGTGAACGCAGAAGAGGCGTATCCAGCGGCGTTGCGCCTGTTGGAAGAGCGTGGCGTCCGTCACGTGGATGTGTTGATCGCCAACGCGGGTGTGGGTGAAACGACTGCGAGTTTCCTGGGTACTTCGGCCCAAACGATTCGCGATGTCTTCGAGACGAATGTGATTGGGGCGTTCCTCACGTTGAAATACTTCACTCCGCTCGTGCAGCGTTCCACCGACCGTTTGGTGGTCGTGATGTCGTCGATCTTGGGTTCCATCGCCGCGGTCAAGGGTAGCGGCTTCTTTGGTGCGATTGCTCCCTATCGTGTCTCGAAGAGCGCCTTGAACATGTTGATTGCGTCGTATTCGGTCGATGCCGACGTACGCGGTGCGAACATTCGGACGATTTCGTTGCATCCCGGCTGGGTGCAGACGGACATGGGCACCGCCGCCGCACCGTTGACGGTCGATCAAAGTACCAGTGGTATTGTGGATGTCCTGCAACACGCCGTGGTTGCGAACGTCTCCGGGGTGGCGGAGAATGAGTACACACGTCGATTGTTGGCGGAGAACTTGGTCTACGTGGACTACGCCGGCACGGTGCTGGACTGGTAAACCTCCCTCCTCCTCCCCCTCCGTACCCCGTCCGCCTTCTACTGTCGCGTGTTTGTGTCGTTCTGGAGCGGTTTACTCTCTTCACATATCCCACTGGTGTTTGATCGTGTAGTTTTGTAGCTTTTGTAGTCAATTATTTTTGTCACGGGCACATATCAGTGTAGCATTTCCTCCTCTGTTAATTCATGACTCTTCTGTTAATTGGCTTACTATCAATCCTATTTCCTCATTAAGGCACTTACTATCAATCCTATTTCCTCATTAAGGCACCTACTAACAACAAGACACTTACTAACCACAGGGCTTCCCCCGCCAAACACACTTACTAACCACAGGGCTTCCCCCGCCAAACACACAGGGCTTCCCCCACCAAACACACTTACTAACCACATCAACACGTTCCAAGCGAGCGACATACTGTAGCCAGAGCCCGCTTTCACTGCTCAGGCATCGTGGCTGTCTTGGCTACCAGCGGGTTCTGAGCAACGATGCGAAGACAATCACAACAAATCATTAACACAAAAATCATCGAGACACAGCCACCCCACCCTTATCGATCGACACAAACGTACCTCAGTCACCGTCGCTATTTCGATGTCACGATTAACTGGCGACGACGACGACAACGACGACGACGACGACAACGGTGGCGATACCGAGCGGAAGAGGGCAGACACGAAGAGTCTTGACCAACCGGGCATCGTCAACGTGACCAAGAAGATCCACAACGCAGCCACCGCCCCCGTCTGACGTCCTACGATGTCGAACAAGCCCAACGACCACATCAACGCGGAAAAGAACAGCAATGTCGGCTGCTGCTGTGGCACACTCCGCAGCTGAGCGATACACGCGGCACGAGTATCGTCCACCGCTTTCAACACACAATCGGCGTACTCATCGTTGGACAGGATGGCCGCCTGCGATCCATCGTCTGGTACCATCGTCCGTGGCTTCGTCGGGGCATCATCATCATCGCCTTCCTTGTCGATGCTCTGGTCGACTGTCTTCGCCGCCGCCACGGGAGCCACGGGAGGAGGAGCGCCTCGCATGCGCTCTGCATAACGCCGCAGCCGGTCCAGCATCCAATGCGTCATCAGCAGATCCACCACCACTCCCACCAGCGCCAACATACCCAACAACGGAAACAACAACCCGAACGACAACGCGATGGCTAAATCGGACACTACACGCATCTTCAACCGCTTCGCCGTGCGCTCGCATTGTTGTTCCCGTCGCCAACGCTGCAACAGCGTCGTATTGTACGTGCGCACTTCCTCTCGACGATGCTTCGTCGAGCAATCGACGCCGTCGCCATCGATCAGGCGCATCAAGAACGGTGAACAATCGTTGATGCATCGAAACCAGCCATTCGACGGTCCGTATCGATTGTACCAGTACGTTTGCAGCTGCTTCAGGATCGCCCACAGGCCTTGCAAGACCACCAACCGACAGACGTACTTGTACACGAAAATGTAGACGAACGCTTCCAGCAACGAGAAGGTACATTGGAAATTGTACGCAAAGCCCGCCGAAAAGGCCACCTCCGACGCTTCCCCAGCATTGTACGTGGACAAGATCTTTAAATCATAGTTTCCTGTCCGTGTGGCTTCCGATCCACTGTTGTACGTCGCCTGCAATTCCGCCATCGACATGCACGCGACCGCAATCTTGTCCACCTCCCTGTTCTCCGTGTACGATATCCAATAGCACATACTGCCTTGGACCACGTAGCTGTTGGTCGCGATCGTAGTGAACAAGTACTGGAAGCAATTCGGAGAAATCAACATCTCCGTCACCGCGGGCACCACAATCAGGTTGATCACACTCGCATACAACCGCATCGCATCCACAAAGACCTCGTGCGCCGCCGCGCGCGGTGGTGCAGAGACATCCTCTGCTGCGCGCGGGTGACCGGTATCGTTCAGTGGGACACCCCGCCGCCCATACAACATGAGCGTGTTCCACGAGAGCTTGAAGAGTGACATGCACGCCACAATGGTCGATCGAAGCCACAACGGCAGCGACAGGGTCGTCGTGTAGACGTACAGCAAATTCACCACGAACACCGGCATCACGTGCGTGCACAACAAGGCGAACGCCACCGAGAGGGCCGTCCACCACGACACCACCACCACCGCCGCTTCTGCGGTGCCATCATGGCGGGATGCCGCCAGTTGTCGGGAATACCGACGAATGCTGAACGCATACGGGGCCACGTGGTTCGCCGCGTCGGCGTCCGCGCGGTAATGCACCCACCCACAGACCACGAACAACCAGATCAGCAACAAGCTACCCACCACCGTGCCTTGCTGCAGCGAGATGGATACGACCCAGACGTACGTCTGGGCATAGGCGCTCGTCAGGGTGGTCATCACGGCGTAGATCCCCACGCTCACGGCCAGAAACACGAACATTCCACAGGCATTGCGCCATCGATGGATGCCGACCAACGACTGACACGTCATCAGCAACCGCGTCACTTCCGTCTGGACTCGCTCCACACAGCGAAGCCCGCTCTTCCATCGTCGCGCCTGGGAGACGACCACCATCAACAACGTCACCACCATCGCCGACACGAACACCAACAGGGACACGTTGGTCAAGGACGATCCACAGGCATATGTCGCGGACAGAGGATCGTGCACGGGTTTATTCGCCACATGCAGCAGCGAATGGGTTGTACAGGCGAACAGATTCCCATTCAACACGTCGATGTTGATCGCGTCGACCCAACTCGCGGGCAAGGTCCCCGACAACATGTTCACCGCCAACGAGACCTGGGCATCGGTTGCCGTGGCATAGTAACGCGTGGCAGTCTCGGCGACGGTGCCTGAGAAGCGATTGAACGACAAGTCCAACAAACTCAGCTCCGCTTCGACCAACGCTCGAGGAATCGGTCCGGTGAGGGCGTTGTGCGACAAATCGACACCCATCATCGTGGGCGATACCGTCACGTCACGGGCGATGCTACCCGTGAAGAGATTGCCGGACAGGGCCAGGTACGTCAACTGCGGCATCGCCGACGACAACAGACACGACGGAATCGACCCGCGCACTGCGTTTGACTCGATGTACGTCCATCCACCCGACCACACCGGCAAAAACAACTGACGACACGCTGGGGCGGTATGCAGACCGGACAAGAGCAGCTCTGACATGTTCTGGTTCTTGCACAACGCCTCGGCGGGCAACGTCCCCGACAAACAGTTCACCAACAACATCAACGACTGAAAGTGGCCCGTCGACAACCGCTCGACGGGTAGCGTCCCGGTCAACGCATTGTACCCAGCATTCAGTATCCAATTCGACACGCCCGATCCGGTGAATACATCGTCAATCGGACCAGTGAACGCATTGTTGGCGATGGCTACGGTTTGCAACCATCGTTGACGTGAAAAACGGCCAGTCACTGGCCCCGTCAACGACATGTTCGTGGCAAAGAACGCCGTCAGATTGTCACACACACTCAAGTCCAACGGGAGTGTCCCCGTCAACTGATTCGCGGATATCGACACATAGTTCAACGAACACGAACGATCCTCGCGGGCGGGGAACGCACCCGAAAACCGATTGTCATTCAACAACAATTGTTGAATCGCGGTATCCCACACGGAGGCCGGCAACCGGCCGCCGAATGCGTTCTCTGCCAGACTGACGTACGTGAAATTCAGCTGCAATAGACGGTCCACCAGTTGTGAATCGTTTAACCCAATGCCGGATAAGTCCAAGTAGTCCAGATTCGGTGGGAACAGCTGTGAACCATTGATACTCAGCGGATTGTTATCGACACCGAAATAACGAAGGTCCGATAAGAACTCGAAACAAGGTGGCAACGGTCCCGTGAGGAAGTTCTCGGATAGAAAGCAGCTGTGCAAGTGGTTGCGACGACAGCCATGGGTATGTGCATGTGCTGGTGTTAGGGACGCGTTCACGTCGGTGCTGGTGGTCAGCATGGGAATGGTACCCGTCAGCATGTTTGTGTAGAGAAACAGTTCCACCAGCACCGACGAAGATCCAATCGAAGCCGGAATAGCACCGGTCAAGGCATTGGCAAACACTTGCAAGGACAACAGATACTGGAGATTGCCAATGGAGGCAGGAATACTGCCGTTCAAGGCGTTGGAAAACAAATAGATCACCGTGAGCAGTGGAGGGGCGCCCAGCGATGCAGGGATGGTGCCTGTCAATCGGTTGGTGTCTAAATACAAGCCCGTGAGTTCGGGTAAATGGGCAATGAACGGAGGAATTGTGCCCGTGAGGATGTTTCCGGACACAACGAACAGTTTGAGCTTGTTCAAGTCACTCATCGACACCGGGATCGTGCCAGTCAAAGCGTTTCCAGATATGTGCAGGCCTTCCAAGTTGCTCAATTGGCCAATGGCGGAGGGAATCGTGCCGGTGAGATGATTATCGTACAGATAAAGCCCTTTCAACTGACTCAAACGACCGATGGATGTCGGAATACTGCCGGTCAAACCATTCGTACCCAGGAATAACCACGCCAACTGCGATAAATTGCCAATGGAAGGGGGAATGGTTCCTGTCAAGTTATTCCACGAAAACGAAGCAATTTCCAGCATGGATAGCGCACCAATGGACGAAGGGACGGAGCCCGTAAGACTGTTAGCTTCCACATACAGCCAAATGAGTTTCTCCAACGTCGCTACACTCGAAGGAATCGAACCGGTGAACCAATTGTCTCCCAACGCTAGGACTTGCAACTGTTGCAATGTCGTTATCTCCTCAGGAATGGATCCATTGAAATTGTTCGCGTTCAACAACAACCGAGTTAAGTTGTTTAAGTTGCCAATCAACGGTGAAATGGTCCCCAACAGATTGTTATCACTCAGCGCCAACACCGACAACCTGCTGCACGAATAGATACCCATGGGCACGCTTCCTGTGAGCTGATTTAACGAAACATCAAGTTTTTCTAACCGTGTCAAGTGATGGAGAGAGGACGGTAAAGATCCTGTGAGCTCGTTTGATGCCAATAGAAGATCAACAATGCCTCCCAAGTCACCAAGACAAGTTGGAATTGGGCCCAGCAATGTATTTCTGGACAAATCGAGTCTCTCCAAACTTGTGATTCGACAAATCTGTGAAGGAATCATGCTGGTCAATCGATTACTGGATAAATTCAGCGTGGTCAATGATGATGTATTCTCGAACGCGCGCGGAATCGTTCCAGTCAGCGTATTCCCGGACAAATCCACTTGAAGCAACTCGGTCAACCGTTCAATAGTTGTCGGTATACCACCAGAAAGTTGATTTTCCGACAAATTCAGATCGGTTAAAAGAACAAGCGATTCGATAGAGTTTGCAAGTGCTCCCTGCAGTCTGTTTGACGACAAATCGAGCAACACCAGATGTACTAATCCATAGACAGTCGTTGGTATGGTGCCTACTATGCGGTTCTTACTCAATTGGAGTTGTCGCAACTGGGATAACAGGCCAAGCGACGAAGGCAAAGTGCCAACCAAATCATTAGACGACAAGTGGAGCTCCCCAACGTGGCATTCTTTCGAAATAAAGTAGCATGTGACACCGTAGAAACCGAAACAAGGATTCGACGAGCTCATGTTCCATGTATGAATCCAACGCATTCCGCCAGTGCTGCTGTACAAGTCTTGCAGGGCGACAATTTCATCGCTGGGTGGCTCCGATTGGCACTCTTCCAAACCCAACACAATCACTGATGACAACCATAAAACAAGGATGACAATGAACAGGAAATTTCTCAGCATTTATCAAGGTCGTCAAGAACAAACTGGGAAAGATGACAATTGTTGTGCGGCGAAACTATTAGAGACCATTAGACCGTATTGATCGGTCCAGCTAAACCGACTGGTGGGTCGAGGCTGGGCTGGGCGATTTGTGTTTCAGCGTTCAAGCTGGGAGCTCATCCGTCTGTCACGCGGCTACAAGTCAGAGTGGCGCCTGTCCGTCGCATGTCCGTCCGTCGAGTGTAGTACCCCTGCATACAACAAGATGCACAACAAGTGCACATGAGACCATCGTCGGAAGTGTACTGCTGACCGTTTCATATTCTTTTGCTTGTGATTGGTCTCTCCCCCGTCGTCGTCGCGCACAGTGCACTGCCTCGCCCACAACGCGGACATCGACAGCTGCCGGTGTCTTTGGTTTGCGTTCTGCGAAGATCGACCTGGAAGATGTTTGTGGATACTATTAAGATACATCTAGATGGCAAGCGGAGAGGGGAAAGCTGGATGTAGAAGATCATTTGATAGATTCTTGTCAAGAGATCGAGTGACTGTCGATCACAATCGAAATACTTATCCAAGTCACTCGTTTTCTAGAACTCACCTTCTTACACAACCCCTTTCCTCTCTGTCCCAATGAGCTCCTCCAACAAAGTCGTTCTCATCACCGGCGCCTCCAGAGGCCTCGGCTTTGGCCTCGTCCAGAAATACCTTGCGTTGCCGGGTGTGCAAGTCGTCGCCACAGCGCGTGACCCAGCGAATGCAAAGGCGCTGCACGAGCTGACCAAGACACACTCAACGTCGCAGCTGGTGGTGGTGCCGCTGGATGTGAACGCGGAAGAGGCGTATCCAGCGGCGTTGCGCCTGTTGGAAGAACGTGGCGTCCGTCACGTGGATGTGTTGATCGCCAACGCCGGTGTGGGTGAAACGACTGCGAGTTTCCTGGGTACTTCGGCCCAAACGATTCGCGATGTCTTCGAGACGAATGTGATTGGGGCGTTCCTCACGTTGAAATACTTCACTCCGCTCGTGCAGCGTTCCACCGACCGTTTGGTGGTCGTGATGTCGTCGATCTTGGGTTCCATCGCCGCGGTCAAGGGTAGCGGCTTCTTTGGTGCGATTGCTCCCTATCGTGTCTCGAAGAGCGCCTTGAACATGTTGATTGCGTCGTATTCGGTCGATGCCGACGTACGCGGTGCGAACATTCGGACGATTTCGTTGCATCCCGGCTGGGTGCAGACGGACATGGGCACCGCCGCCGCACCGTTGACGGTCGATCAAAGCACCAGTGGGATTGTGGATGTCCTGCAACACGCCGTGGTTGCGAACGTCTCCGGGGTGGCGGAGAATGAGTATACACGTCGGTTGTTGGCGGAGAACTTGGTCTACGTGGACTACGCCGGCACGGTGCTGGACTGGTAAACCTCCCTCTTTCTCCCCCACCGTGCCCCGTCCGCCTTCTACTGTCGCGTGTTTGTGTCGTTCTGGCAGCGGTTTACTCTCTTCACATATCCCACTGGTGTTTTTTGATCGTGCAGTTTTGTAGCTTTTGTAGTCATTTGTTGTTGGCACGGGCACGCATCAGTGTACATCTCCTCTTCTGTTAAGGCATCACTCTTCTGTTAATTGGCTTACGACCCATCATACTTCCCCGTCTCTCCCCCGCCCCCCCCCCCCCATAAGCAGGAGTTGACGGAGACCCGTTCGGCATCGCAGCTGCTGCTTGTGCCGCATGTACATCAACATCGACATAGCGGTTATCCGCCATGACTTGGCCCAGCATAGACAATTGTAACGGCTCAGAAATGGCTCTACACTCTACGCTCTACTCGCTCTACGCTCTATGACCGTTGCGCCCCTCCCCCCTACCTCTACGGCCGTCGCGCCTTCGTACCGGCACTGGCGGCATCGACTGTTGAAATGACGTCGCGCCTTCCAACATCCCTCGCATATCCTGAACACGACTCACATCCCACGTGTCCAATGACTGGTTGAACGACGCGGCCTGGTGAAACATGTGACTCATATTGACGACCTGGCTCACGTCCCACGCGTTCAATGGCTGGTTGAACGCTGCGGCCCCACAAAACATGAAATTCATATCGGTGACCTGCCTCACATCCCACGTGTCTAACGGTTGATTAAACGCCACTGCACAATCAAACATAGCCCCCATACTGGTGACGCGACTGACGTCCCACGTAGACAACGACTGATTGAACGACGCCGCGCGGGAGAACATGCACGTCAACTCAGTGACCTGACTGACATTCCACGTGTCCAGTGGCTGGTTAAACACCGCTGCGCGGAAGAACATAAACTGCATACTGGTCACCCGACTCACATCCCACGTGGACAACGACTGGTTAAACGACGAGGCACCATAGAACATGCTTTTCATCGTCGTCACCTGACCCACATCCCACGTCCCCAACGGCTGATTAAAGACCGCCGCAAAGTAAAACAGGTTCTCCATCGATGTGACGTTCCGCACGTTCCAACGGTCGATGCGATCATTGAAGTTCGTATTGAGGAAGAGGGACGTCATATCGGTGACCTGGCTCACGTCCCAATCGTTGATATCCCCGTACTGTTGTATCGCAGCTGCTCGATCTCCGCACCACAATTTCACCGCTTCTCGTATCGTGACGTTGTCGAAGATTACAAAGGCATAGTCCTTGATCAATTGCCGCACGCCAAACGGCAAGATACGGCCTCCACATTGTTCAGTCACCACGCGATAGAAACACAAGTCCACTACCATTTTGATCGGACGGCAACCACTACGACCGGCGGCGTCATCAATTTGCGATGGAGCGGTCGTCATGGCTCGACATGGGTATTTGGGAAGTGAATATATTGCTTCGATTGATTCGTTACAAGTGGATCATCGTCGAAAGATCATCGATCCGAGATCATGATGATGATGAGCGTTGAGCGTTTCATTTTTCACTGATGATGAAACGGCACGATGATGACGACGGCGATGATACACCGTTGGCATTGCAAGAAGAAGAAGAGACATAAAGGCACAAGGGGAATGTGAAAGTCACTGTCCATTGACAATTGTCGAGTGAGGTGGGACTCACGTTTTATCAATACAAAAAAGAAAACGGAAGAAAATAAATACAAGAAAGAGAAACGGTCCAAACTCCTCGGTAGTAGAGTAGTAATCTCATCGCGCGGTCGCTCGTCAACGCATTAAAACAAGACTACGCCTTTTATCCATTCATAACCCCATCGTTTCTGTATCATGCAACCCCATGGCCACAATCAACGCTATGCGGAGTCGGCCGTGCTGAAGAAAGTCCTCGACACCGCGATCGCCCCCGACCTACTCGACCAACTCCAACGCGAAACCAACTTCACACCGGCGACATCCGACGCAAAAATCCAAGAAATTGATACCCTTCTCACCGTAATCTACGCGATGGCCGAGCGCAAAGGCTCCGAACACCCCGATACCTTGGATCGCCTGCAAGAACTGGTCAATCGCTACGAAGAAACGTGTCAATTCTCTTGTGCGGAGAAGTTACTGTTACGGTTACAAGTTGCCTTTCAACGTACCTACGGGCAGGAGAACATCATGATGTCCAAGGTCTGGAATCGGTTGGCGGAGATCCTCATGCACGAGGTGCATTACCCCGAAGCGGAGACGTACTACCGCAAGTCGTTGGCCCTGATCGAACGGTACTATCCGCTGCCGACGAAACCCCCAGTGCATCGGCACCATAGCCATCGTTTCTCGCAGCAATACAAAGATGCAAAGGCCTTTCACGTGGCTTCTACGGCGGCAGCAGCAGCAGCAGCGGCATCAGCAGCGGCGGCGGTGACGGTGGCAGTCGCTGATGGCGACGAGGGCGATGCGAAGGGCTCCATCGCCCCCTCCTCCTCTTCCACGACGACGACCGCTGCGGATGCGAAACGCTATGACCCCGTCAGCGACGCCAAAGACACCAAAGACGCCAAAGACACCAAAGACACCAAGGGCGCTGCTACAGAGATGACCACAGCCGCCAAAACGTCGTCGTCGTCGGGCCCCAGCAAAGTGCCGTTTCAGTCGCGTCCATCGCCTCCTCGTGTCACCGACGAGGAGGCCTCCGCCGACGCCAAACCCACCACCGCCATCACCACCTCCTCCGAGACCAGCTACGTAGAGGAGGCCGAAGGCAGCAAAGACACCACCGACCCCGCAACGATCGACCCGACGCTGCGGTTGTACCAAATGTACATCCCCGTCGTCCGTGGACTGGCCGATATCTACTGGCATTTGCAACGGTTGTCCGACTCGGAACGTTGCTATCGACGTGTCTTACCGATGCTCTTCTATTGGCACGGGCTGCAACACGAAGAGACGCTGTCGGCGATCAATGGGCTGGCGTTGGTGCTCGAAGCGGATCAACGGGCCGCCGAGGCGTTGGAGCTTTGTGAACGGTCGTTGCAGGATTGCATCACCCTCCTGGGCCCCAAGGACCCGATTACCCAGACCGCGGTCTCCACGGTCGCCCGTTTGAAAGAGACCCTGGGCATGTTTCAAGAGGCCGAGGCGATGTATCGTCTCGCGATTACGTATTCGACCGATGCGCTGGGGGAGGCGCATCCGCAATCGATGGGCCTGTCGTTATCCCTCGCCCGCTTGCTCCAACGGACGCATCAATACACCGCCAGTTTGACCGTGTTGGAAGCGTTGGCCCCACGCTACGAGCGGTTGTACGGCGCGTATCATTTGGAGTATTTAGAGGTCGTGTTCATGCAGGGCGAGCTGTGCGTCTTCCTCGACGACTACGCCGGCGCCCGGCGTTATTACGAACGCTGTTACACCCATCGCTGTCTCTTGTTGCGCACGCGGCATCACCCGTTGGTGTACCAAGCGAAATTCGCCGTGGGGAAGACGTATCACATGGCGTGCAGCTGGCGCCACGACATTGCGCTGTTTCGGGCGAACGTGGCGCAGGCGCATCGGCTGTTGACGCACGCGTTCTACGGGACGATCGCGATCTATGGACAGGCACCGCTGACGAAGCCGTTGTTGCTCCTGCCACCGACATCGGCGTCGGCGGAGGGGGCGGTGGAGGCATCGGAGGGGGCGACGGGGGCGGCGACGGGGGCGGCGACGGGGGCGTCGGGGGTGTCACGAGGGTCGTCGTCGTCGTCGTCGCTGTTGGTCGCCGCCTCGTCGGCTTCGTCGTCGTCGTCGTCGTTGGCGGTGGACCCATCGACCACCACCGGGCCGTCTGGGCCAGGGCCAGGGCCAGGGCCAGCGGTGGGGCCGGGTACACGTACGAACAGTGTCCGCGCGAGTCTGGGCATGGAGTCGCTGTTGGAAGCGGACTGCGATGGTCATTCGATCGATCGGGTCTATCAACAGGCCGGCGTCTTCCGCGCCGACTGCTTGGCCATGGCCCGCTATTTGGGCCACTTCTACCTCGAATACGAGTTCTACGCCGAGGCCGAGGTGCTCTACGGCCTGCTCTTGGACGTGCTCCGGCAGCAAGAACGGCAGCAGCCGGAGACGTGTCGTCGGTTGTTCACCGTCGAGGTACAAGCGGAAGTCTACGTCGCCTACGGCCGCGTATTGGAGCAGAAGAAGCAGTACGCCCGGGCGGTGACGATGCTGGACACGGCGTGTCAGTTGTATCAGCGGTGGATACGGGAGTTGGCGCAGCAGATCGACGAGGGCGAGCGGGAGCTACGTCTCCTGCGGGCGGAATTGGCCGCGCCGACGACGCCGCAGCCCACCGAATCAGCTGCCACCGACGGTGACGGTAACGGTGACGGTGACGGCGCGGCACCGCACCACCCGGCGTCGGCGGGGGCGGGGGCCACGCGGTTGAGCCCGTTAGAAACGACGTTGAAGCGCATGTTGGTGACGTCGAAAGAGGAACAGATTCGCCAGTGGCGCGTCCAATGGACCGAGGCACAGGCCACCGCCGAGGACTGTCGCGAGCAGTTGCAGTACGCGACGTCGCTCTATACGCTGTCCTCGTAGCGTAGTGTAGCGTGGCGTAGCGTGGTGTAGCGTAGCATAGAGCACTACGATGTAAACACCCCCTCCCCCGCTTCGGGACGCGTTAGAACCGTTTTTGTTGGCTGCGGTGTTTGTACCGTTGATAACGGCGAAAGAGACGGTGCTACCGCCGTCCATCGACGGTTCAGTAGGGTCACTGGTCGTCAGACGACGACGACAACCGACGACGACAACGGCAAACGAGCGATGGACCACCTGTGTTTTGCTGCCCGTATCGTCACGACGCAGACGACGAGGAGACGGGGCCGGTGAAGGCGTCGTTACGGCCGCCATCGTCGTCGTCGTCGTCGTCGCCCTCCTCCTCGTCATCGTCGTCGTCGAGGCCCAAAGCGATCAAGTCGATGACCAGCGGCGTACACGGGGCACACCACACGACGGCGTCTGCGTCGTCCACGGCGTCGTCCACGGCGCCGTCGAGGAGCACCGGCTGCGTGTCGGGCTCCTCATCGATCAGAACCGGCTGCGTGTCGGGCTCATCGTCGTCGTCGAGCAGGTCGATGGGCTGCGGCGGTTGCCGTTGCGGTGGTACCGAGGCGGCGGCGGCGGTGGCGACGGCTGTGGTCGTGGCTGTGGCTGTGGCTCTGACGGTAGTGGTCCGGGAGAGAGGCGGCGACGACGACAAGTCGATGACGTTGTCGCCGTCGTCGGAGCCGTCGAGCGTCGTCGGGTGAAACGCTCGTTTGGTGCCCGTCAGCCGCGGCGACGTGGGCGTTCCACCGCCGCCGATATCGTCGAGGATCACCACTGTCGCCGCTGCGGTTGCTGCGGTTGCTGCGGTGGCTGCGGTGGAAGTGGCAGCTGTCACGGGAGAGGCAGCCGCTTTGTTCGCTCTGTTCGCGCCAGCGGTGTCGCGGGTGGTGGGGGCGGCGAGAGGCTGCGTCAACGTGGCGGACCAAGGCAGATCCACCACGACGATAGGCGGCTGCGATGCGGCTGGTAGCGGTAGCGGTGGTGGCGGTGGTGGAGCGGTGGCGAGGGCGATGGGTGGGCGATGGGGGCGCGTGGGGCGGTCGTGGGTGAAGACGTCGGTGACGCCCTGTCGGGCCAACGCCTGCAGCCGCTGCTGGCGTATCCAATCGGCGGAGGTAGCCGACGTAGAGGCGCTGCCACGAGTAGTGGTGGTGGTAGTGGCGGTGGCGGTAGTGGCGGTGGTATTGGCGGTGGGCAGAGGCCTGTTGACTGCCGCACCACCACCACCACCACTGCCACTGCTACCTCGTGCAGGGGGCGGTGGACGCTGTGTGAGAGGAGGCTTGCTTCGAGTGGTCGCTGCGGTGGTGGTGGTGGCGGCGTTGTCGGTACCGTGAAGGAGGTAGTCCTGAATACTGCCACAGCCCGCACTCCCCGCGACGGCAGAGCCCAACTTGCGCCCTTGACTCTTGTTCCAATCAAAGGGCGCCGCTGTTTTCACCTGGTACGAGACGTCACCGGACAGTGAGTGGTCAGAGAACGCGTGTCAGAGTCCGAGCGAGACAGAGAGAGAGACAGAGAGACAGAGAGAGGGCAGACGGTGGAGGGGGTAGGGGGTGGGTGGGTTTACCTCGTAGGGATTGAGTCCGGATTGCCGCATCTGGTGCATGTCGCGTTGTACTTCGTCGGTCAAGCGATCCACCAGTTGATAAAAGTCAAAACTATGTTCCCCAATGGCGTTGTGGACCAATTCATGGACCATCGTACCCAACAACGACTCAAACGGTAAAAACGTCTGTTGGTTCTGCGGCGAACGCAAACGTATCATGATACGGCTGCCAGCATTGACATTGAGGCCTAAGAGGCCACCATTTTTGGGATAAAACTCCATGAATTGACCGACACGCCACTGTTGACGCACCATCAGCGGTTGTGTGGCCAGGACGAGACGTTCTAACAGGTCGCGGGCCAAGTCCGGAAAGGGCATTTTCTTCAAGGATTTGACTTCATGTACCTTGTAGCGATTGTCCTGAAGGTTTCCATGCTTATTCATGGTTGTGGAGTATGTAATAAACCCACGGAGGGGAGATGAGGACAGGCTTTCCGATGGGCGAAAACAGTCGATAAGCTTCGCCTTTTTAGAACCACCGTCTCCGTGAGCGGTCTTTCTCTTTAGAGGCTTTTCGTGAGAAAGAGAAAGGAGATTTCCCACTTGGTGATCGACTTTTGATCGACTGGGAATAACGAAAATCAAAATCGAAGACGAGGTCGGCGGGTCGAGAGACGCTGATGCCGTCATCATCGTCGTGCTTTTTCGAGGAAACCCGCGAAGTGTGTCGGTTTTGTATCCCGGTATCACGGTATTAATTCGTTTGCGTCCACACGACGATGACGACGATCGCCAATCGCTTTGCATTAGGAAACGAAATAGAAGCGAGTTACAACGTCTGCCCTTCGGCTACAACATGGTCACTTTTTCTATAAACATCTGTGCATTCTCGTGCTTGCGATAGATCGCGTCTGGTATATTGGTGGGTCATGTGGCCCTTTTTTCGCGCAAATCCCCTGTCCTGACGTCGTCGTCATCTTGGCACCCGAGACGAAGATTGCCCTTCACATCGTCGGCCAAACCTCCAAACGGTCCTATCACAATCCTAATCGTCCATTGTTTTTTCATTATTCACAGCGTCCAAAATCGCGCAACGATGCAACAACAAGAAGCAGCAACGTTGCCTCTCCCAACGGAAAGGCCAGAGAAGTTACCTCTCCAACTGCCCTTGATACGTGATCCGCGGAAGTTAAACCGAAGGGAATTGTTGAAAGAAATCCGCGAGCGGGGTTTTGATGCTGCCGGGTTGAACGATGAGCCGAAATCCCTCTTGGTGGCTCGGTTGTACGCTCTGATTTTGGAGGCGGGAAAGAGAAAACCATTGGAGCCGGAGGCGATGGACGACCGACAGCCAGAAAAGTGGTACTTACTGGCTGAGAAGTTTTACAAACGAATGTTTGCTGAAATTGCGGATACCAACGAGAGAGTCAACGCTGTTCGCGAGGTGAATGCAATCCTAAACAACAATTTCACTGTCGACGAGCTTGTCGCTATCGGGAATGGCGACTTCGTTCCTATCCGTTGCCAAGGAAACACGGCATTGATGCTGGTGTGTCGCTTTTCGAGCGCGCTCAGTTTGGAACCCTGGGTTGAAAGCGCTGCATCACGCCAACTAGGCAAATCGGGTTGGATACGCGCATCGGTGACGATATCCGGGAACGTGAACGGTTACACGGGTCTTCCATATCATCTCACGGTGAAAGGGGCGCTGGAAGAGATCGCAAAGCAAGCCACATTACCGCAAAGAAAAAAGAGGAAAATAACCGCGAAGGTGAAAGATGAAGAAGGCCTTGGAGAAGTGCAGGTGATGGTTGGAGAGGAAGTAGACGTTCCCTTCGGCCCTGAGGACCGCCGCGTGAAGGCCAGAGTGACGGGGGTGGAGCACTGTCAAGACACGGGAGAGTTGCGGGTCGTTGCGGTACCAACCGAAGCGTTCGAGCTTGGACCGGCGAGTACGGTCACGATGTCATTGAGCGAGTATGCAGCGTGCCGGGGCGAGGTTAACAATCTGGAGGAGCTGACTTTGTAGATGGAGGTCTAGTTGCTGTAATTGCCTGTATTAAGAGTGTCTGTATTAAGTCCACCTTTGTGAACAAGTACCACGACCATTGAGTTTGAAGAAAGCAACGAAGGCTGGTGGGACTACGGAAACGTCGTTATTGGGATAGACTATTCGTCTTTTCTATCCCCCTTACCGCGTCAGACACAGCTTTCACCGTCCTCCGCCCCTGCGGACAAACGGACCTCCTTCTTGTGTAAAGAACTAACATCCCCACCACCTCCTTCTTCCTCGCACCTTCTCCGCACCCGTTGTCCTCGCAGACTTGCCGTCCCCGCTAAGTGTGTCGGTTTATATCCCGGAAGTACGTTCTTATCCTAACACAGAAAAGCGGCCTCGTTGGCGCTCTGCCCACCGAACAATCGCCAATCGCCTTCTTGTTGGTTCTCTTTTTTACTTCTACTGTTTCCATGCCGATTGTACAAACGAACTGTTCGAGGTATCCAAAACCAATCGGAACCATTTCTTCCTCGCAGAGAGCTACGGAAGAAGATATTTGGTGAGAGGTGTTCCCCGTGTGAAATCAATCGTCGAAGATCTTTTTGCGAGACCGTCAGTGACTCTGTTGACTGTTCAGGACGGTTCAACAGTATCGAATGGAATCTTCCTCATCGTCTCGAGATCCTGGTAGCATGAAAGACGACACAGTTGCTTCGCTGACAGCGACGCCTCTGTCTTCCAGCACCAACGCTGCCGCGACGGGTTACGAAGTCGCTCGGTTGCTCAAATCACCTGAAAATCGTTTGTGTGCTGATTGCTCAGCCCCTTTGTTTGGTGTGACGAATACCTTTGCATCGCTGGAGTTTGGGGTGTGGATCTGTGCGGCCTGCGCCGAAATGCATAAGGAAGAACTGTCCGCCCTGGCGTCGTCCTCTCCGTGGGTGATGCCCAAGCCGGCGCATTCTCCCTGGACAGTCGAAGAGCTTCGTCGGATGCAATACCCGCTGTCACAGCACCGTCGGCCTCACCCGTTATCGGTCAGTGCCAATGGCACTGCTGTCGCTCCTGGCCCCACGGCGTCCACTGCGTCCACGGCGGGCATCACGGCCGGCAATGTCACTATCAACAAAGTCCTCGAACGGTACATCCCCGCCAAGGTCTGGCAGAAGATCACTCCGACGTCGGGCACTGGCTTACGCCGCACGTGGATCCGCGCGAAATATTACAGTCATTATTTCGCGATTCCGCATTATGACTTGGAGCAAGACGTGCGGTTTTTGGCCAATCCCGAGTTATCCTTGAGTGGCGGTCATTCGACCCATTCGGTCTCGTCGGTGATGTCCTCGTTGCTCCGAGATGATCGGAAACAACGTATTGATGCGCAGAAGGTCTTGCCCACCCGATTGGTGGATTATTTCTTGATCTTGGGCCCGACGAAGATCAACCCCACGTTGACGCTCATGAAGCACTCCCAACAGCACCACCATCGGCAGGCCTCCTCCTCCTCCTCGGCCACATCCTCGTCCTCCTCCTCCGCCTCTACACCGCCATCATCATCACCAACACCATTGACGTGGGCGGATGTCCAGTTCACCGTCGATGGCTTAGACTGCTACCCGGGCAAGGACTTCCACAGTGACACCCCGATCCCCGAACTCATCGGGCCGATGGTCTTTCCCCACGGTGTCACCTTGTCCACCGTAGAGAAACAGCCGTTCTCCTTCACGTACGTCCTCACAGACATCAACCGCATCAAACTCTACGGCGCCAGTTTGATCGTCTACGAACTCGTCGACCCGCAGCAGTTGCAGCGCTGGCTGCAACAGTGCATCGACCACAAAGCCACCACCAATGCCACCGTGGACCAACGCGCGCACTGGCAGCGTCTCTATCACGCCGCTGGTCAACAGCCCGTCTTGTACCTGCCCAAGGCCCTGACGCTGTTGTCGCATTACCCGTTCCACACGTTGTTTCAAACGTACCTCGCGCGGTTGTATCACATTTCCTTGTCCACGGCACCGTTGCCACTCGAACGCTACATCCTCAATTTCGTCCAGGAGGTGCCCCTGCCGCCTCCCGGGCGTGTGGAAGTGATCTGTTCGTTGCCCGGCTGTATCCTGTCGCTGTCGCGTCCACCGCCCAACCAACTGCCCATGGTCGATTTCTCCTACCGCCCGCTCTTCGCGGCGTTGTCCGTCGACCACATCCTCGCCATCTTCACGTGTCTCGCCCTGGAACACCCCGTGTGCCTCTGCGCCAGCAACGTCGCGTTGTTGACGCCGATCCAGGAGGCGCTGCTGTCGTTTCTGTTTCCGTTCGTCTGGCAGGGCTGCTACGTGCCCATGCTACCCAGCCATCTGCTCGAACTCCTCGATGCGCCCGTCCCTTTGCTCGTCGGCATGCACGACGAATACCTACGCCACACGCCACCGTCGATGCGGCCCTCCGAAGTGCTCTTCGTCCACGTCGACACCGACACACTCACCTACGGCGAACGCGACGACGTCGACTTCAACGCCACCGGCGCGTCGGACGAGGTGGACGCCTCCGACGGTGGTGGCGCGGACAGTTACGGTGGCCTGTTGGGCCGCCGGGGTATTCCCGCGTTGCCGAAAGCCGCCATGGCGAAACTGCGGGCGAAACTGGTCGAGCACGGCGGGCACTTGTACCGGCAGTGCGACGTGCTCTTGAAACAGGCGGGCAACCCGTATCCGCACCAGGAACAGTACATGCCGCTCGACGCGCAGGTCTTTCAAGAACAGGCGCTTCTGTTGTCGCGTCCGCAGACGTGGCTGCCGGCGTTGGAACACGCTGGCGGCGGTGGCGGTAACGGCAACGGTGGCGGTAGCGGCGGTGGTAGCGGTGGTGGGGGCGGTAACGGTGGCGGTGGCGGGGCAGCCCTGAAGAACGCGCAGCTGGGCATCAAAGCGGATGCGTCCGGTGGCAGCAGCAGCAGTGGTGGAAGCGGTGGCGCGTCGACCGCGTCGGGGGCAGCGCTGCCGTATCGCCACCCCGCCGCCTGCACCGTCGTCGCTTGGACATCGTCGTCCTCGTCAACGGCGGGGGCGGTGGCGTCTTCCTCCGCCACTGCGAAGGTGGTCACGAACCTGCTCGACGCGCAGAACAACGTGCCCCACGCGGGTGACCGGTTCGATGCCCGCGAAATACGCGAGGCGTTTCTACGGTTCTGGGTGGCGACGCTGGGCGACTACCACGAGTTCTTCGCGTTGACACGCGACGATGGCAGCGTCATCTGGCCGCCATCGGCTGCGAATGGTGGCAGTAGCCGCGACGGCGGTGGGGGCAATGGCAAAGGCAGCGGCGGCGGCGGGTTGTTTCGACGAGACCGACGCGTCACGACGACGACGTTGCTGTTCAGTGGCAGCGGAAAAGGCGCCGCCTCCTCTTCCACTAACAGCGGTGGCAGTGGCGGTGGGTGGCGCGTGGGGATGGACGGCATCGACGGTGACGCGTCCTCCGGCGGCGGCTACGTGTTCATGACGCAGTGCTACGCCGACCATTTGCAGAACCGTTTCCTCGCGACGATGATCCGTGGGCAGATGTTTAGCATCTTCCGCAACGAGAACCTCGACGCGCGTAGCCATCCTCCGCCACCGCCGAGCGCTGGCGGTGGTAGCGCTGGCGGTGGTAGCGCTGGCGGTGGGAGCGGTGGGAGTGGGCGACGGTCGTTGGTCGGTGGCGCCCTCTCGGCGATGGTCAATGCCGCCGCGGGGGCCTCCACGTCCACCACCGCTGCCGCTGCCGCTGTCGCTGCTGCAGACGCTGCGGCTGCGGTGGACGAGGACGCAGAGCCTCAACCCGCCGAGATCCGCTTCTTCGACGAGCATATCCAAGCGAAACGCAACCGCAGCAAACTGACGCTGCTCAAGACGTCGACGCCGTTCCTCTCCGACACCTCCGGCTACTTCACCGAATGGTACACCGTGCCCCCGCCATCGACACTGGGCCTGGCCACCGACCCGCAGATGGCGAGTTACGCGTATCCGTGTTTTCCCTCGCGACTGGCGCTGTCGGGACCGGACAGTCGCGGGTATCCCGTGCGCAAACCGCGTGTCCTGGTCGAGAAACCGGAAGTAAAACGGTGGCAAGACGACAGCCAAGCGGTGGCGTTCTTGAAACAAACGTTGATTGCGCTGCAGCAGTCGCAACAACGACAGCAACAATCGGCGGCTGCCGTCGCTGCCGCTACTACCACTGCCACTGCCACTGCCGATGGCTCGGTAGACGCGTCGTCGTCGTCCGCCGTCAACAGTGACCCGATCGCGTTCTTCCGCCAACGCCGCCAGCAGTACCTTCGCACTGTCCAGGGCATCGTGCGTTTGCAAGCCCAAGTGCGTATGCGACCGTTGTACCGTGTTTTCCATCGCAAACACCGGGCCGTCCACGTGTTGATTCGTTTTTACCGGGCGAAACGGATCTGGCGGTGGCTGTGGAAGCGACAAGTGGCGCAGGCGGTGTGCCTCGTCCAGGCGCACGTCCGACGGTGGGTGTACCACCGTCGGTACCAGCAACAACGCGCGTTGCTTTTGTGGTTACAGGCGCAATGGCGTCAACGGTGTCAACGGCAGCGTTATCAACGGTGGCGTGGGCAATTGATAGGCGGCCAGGCGGTCTGGCGGGGTTATCAGACGCGGCAACAGCAGCGCGCGTGGGTGCGACACGAGATCGCTGCGTATCGGGCGCAGATCGTCTATTTGTGGATGTTGGAGCATACCTCGCTGCGGTACCGTGCCGTGTTTTGGACCGCGGTCCATAGCCATGGTCTCCTCGGGGACCACAGTCGTAGCGACAGCGTCAGCGGTAGCGGTAGCGGCAGCGGTAGCAGTAGAGGCGCTGGCGGTGGCAGTGGCAACTTTGGAAGTGATCGGACCTCGACCGCGAGCCGTTTCATGACGCCCACCGCCACCAGCACCCAGGCGTCCAAGGTCTCCACGGCGGCCACCAGTGCCGCTGCGGCGAATAGAACCCTGATGCTACGGCAACGGGCGGTGCGTGGGTATGTAGCGATGGCGGTCTATCGAGAGGAGTTGAGTCGGTTGTACGCCTCGTTGCACTGCGCCGAGGTCGTTTCGTCGTTCCCGTCCGCGACCGCGAAGAATGGACTGCCCCCCAGCGTCTTTGACGCACAGTTCCAGGCCGTCCAACAGCGGTTTGCGCCCCTGACCGACTTGCAACAGTTGATGGCCACACGCCCAACGCCTGCGGCTGCCACCGCCACGGCCACGGCCACCGCTGCGACGACGGCGGCGGCGATTGAAGAAGAAGTGACGTTCTACCGTCGCTTGATGACCGAAACCGTCGCGATCACTCGCCGCTATTACTGCCAGCCCTCCTCACGTTGGGCCATCAAGTTCGAAGGGCTCATCGCGCAGGAAGCGGCCGACCGGCAGCGTCTCTACCACTGGCTCAAGGACCACGATACCGACTTGGACCTGTCGTCGTTGTTTGCGCTCTTGCACATTGGCCAACGCCATCGTCGCAAGCGGAAGCTGACGCAGTACGTCTGGCTCTCGGTGGGGCGTACCGAAGACGTCGATGTCTCCGCGCAGATTGTGCTGAGCGTGTGGCCTGCGACCACCACCGCGACGACCACCACCACCGCTGGGAGTGTGGCGACGACGACGGCGGGCAGCGGCGGTGCTGCGACCACCACCGCCACAGGAGCAGCGATCAACGCGGACAGTTGGCTGGTGGAGAAGCTGGCAGAGCGACGTCGTCGTCACTGCGTCGAGACAGTGCACGCCTGTTTGGTGTCGCTACAGCGCGCACAACAACAACAACAGCAGCATATGCATCGTCGTGTAGACGGATAGTGAGTAGTTAGAGTTGTGTGTGTGTGTGTAAGACGAGTGAGTCGCCTGTAAGAGAGCGTCATCAAGTGTCGTGCCTAGCGCGTTTCGTTGTCGAGGTCCATCCAACCGACGCGGTGAAGGTGGGAAAGAGGTGTGGGTTGTGACGTTGAACAGAACAGAACAGAATAGAACAATAAGCACAAGAGTGAGAGGGTCGGTTGGGTGTCGTTTTTCTGGGTATATCTGGACAGACAACCCTCAACTCTGTGACAGTGTCTGGGTTACTCTGGGGGATGTGCAGTCACATGATGATGGTGGTCTCTCCTGCTGCTGCTGCCCGACCCATGTGGCAGGTGTGACTCCTTTTCACTTCCTTTCGACTCCCTTTTGACTTTCTTTTGACTCCCTTTTGACTCACTTTCGACTCACTTTCGACTCCCTTTTGACTCCCTTTTGACCACCTTTTCACTTCCTTTTCACTGGTTTACTTCAATCCTTCCTTTTCACTGGTTTTGTTTGCTGCTTTACAATCCAATCCATGGTCTATGCAAGCAATGCCAGTTTGCATCCAATGCGAGGCACACACGACAATCAGAAGTCTTCTCTTCTTGAGTGGTAAATTCTTCATCGTTCACAGACAGTGCAGTTTTGGTGGCGCTCAAGTGGTCTTTCGCAATAACAGTTGAGGCCACGTCAGCGCCACCAACACTGCTCTGTGAGCTGTGAAGAGTTTCCTCATGAGTGTCGGGATTCAGATTGGCCGGATCATAACCGGCTTTGCTTGGGTACTCATCAGTCTCGACAAGTAGGCCAGTATTGATCCCATCCGCCTCTTTCCCTGTCACTTACACGTTCTGACGAAATACACATATTTCTTAATTGCGACTGCTGTGGCTGCCCCAGCAGGTATGGATTTGCTTTTCTCGTTTCATATATCTGATAGATGTATTCTAGGTAGGTTGTTGTGGGAAGTAGGATCTGTACTGTTTGTCGTGTCGTTGTTGCAACGCTGTGCCTGATTCACCCCATGGGTTTGCTTCGGAACGTGGGCGTTGGATTCGTTTCTTTGGGAGAACAACACTTTCGAAAGTCTGATAGTATCTAACACTCATCATTATCGGTTCAGCTTCGGAAGACTCGTCTTGCCACTTCCACGACAGCCCGACAGGTAGACGCTGGGAGTTTCGCCTGGCTCATCGGTTACGTAGCTGGCGATTTCGGTTTTTATTGTGTCTACAACTCGTGATGGTCGGTGCAGCACATACTGCCCGACGCGATTGGAAGGGGACATTTCCAGAGCCGATATCACCTGTTGTAGGTACAATCGAAGCTGTAATCGCCAGCTTCGTGACCCATGACCACGAACGACGTCGTCTGGGTCCAACCACCGACGCGGGAAGGGGGACGGCGTTGAACAGAACAGTACAAAAGCGCAGGGTTTCTTTGTGTTGTGACTTTACGACTGATGGATGGTCTCGAGTCTCGGGTCTCGGGTCTCGGGTCGGGGTAGGGGCTGGTAGGTGGGTAGGTAGGTAGTTAGGTACACCATATGTACTGTACTGTTTAGGTATGCAGTGCATATGGTGCGCCACTCCTTAACTCAACCGGACTTGAGTTGAGTTAAGGAGTGGCGCACCATACCTACATAGTCGTAGTACGCACAGACTAACCGTAGGTAAACCGCCTTATTAGCGCCTTCGTGAACGAAGCTCACTCAGAACCCGTTTCGATTTCCGCTATCGTCGTCGTCATCACGATCATCATCATCGCCTTTTCCCAGCAGCAAAAACCAAATGGTCTGAGAGCCTCCATTGGAAGATCCATTGACGACTAGTTTCGTTGAACTCAGCCATTCCCCGACAAAGCAAACATCGCTTGTCAAGGAACGCCAACGCGAGGAAACAGCAAAAAGAAAAGAGATGAATCCGCTGCCGTCCGCGGATTCAGTGACTTGGGACAGTTCGGTTAACGACTCTCTGGCTGTCCATGACTGTGCGATTGCGGCCACTCAGGGAGACGGACCATTTCCTATCAGAAAGGTGGTAGATCTATGTTTATTCCGCGTGGTGACCGAACGATGTGGAGGCCGAGTGCTACCGCTGGGGATTCGACAATTGATCAAGGCCTATGCCTTCGTGTCATTCACCAATGCGACTTTACAAGACGCTGTACACTTGTGGTGCCGTAACCGAACGGCGGCCTTGCAGCTGTACGGTGAGATCAACGATTGGGACGTCAGTCAGGTGACGAACATGGCCTCGCTGTTCAGCTATTCCCGATTCAACGATCGTATCGACCGTTGGGACGTGCGACGCGTCACGTCCATGGGAAGAATGTTTACTGGAGCGAAAGAGTTCAACCAACCGCTCTTGACGTGGAAGGTGGGCCAGGTCACCACCATGAAAAGCATGTTCCGCCGCGCCCAATCGTTCAATCAGCCGTTGTCGTCGTGGGATGTCCGCCACGTCACCGATATGAGATCCATGTTCAAAGGTGCGGCCATGTTCAATCAACCATTGGCTGCCTGGGATGTGGGTTCAGTGACGGCGATGAGGTTTCTGTTCGATGGAGCCTTGTCGTTCAACCAACCGCTGAGCACGTGGGACGTGAGTCAAGTGACGAACATGAGTTACATGTTCAGTGGAGCGGTATCGTTCAACCAACCGTTGGACACGTGGGATGTCCGCCACGTGATGGACATGAATGAGATGTTCAATAGAGCGGTATCGTTCAACCAGCCGTTAGACACGTGGGACGTGAGACAGGTGACGGAGATGGTTCATATGTTTGGCGGTGCGAAGGCGTTTAATCAGTCGGTATCCATGTGGAAGGTGCATTCAGAGGTGAATCGGAGTCAATTGTTTGAGGAAGAGTAGTGTACCTGATTGCTGTGTACGGGCGAAGACGGGCGAAGACGGACATCACTGCGCACACCTCGTGGGATGTGCGTAGCGTCACACCGATCCGTCGTAAGCGTTCTACAGGCCTCGTCTTTCAACCAGCGCCTAGAAACCTGGGTTTAGTGACTGTGGGTCACGTCACAAGTATGATGGGTTTGTTGATGGATGGGTCACGTCACCACGGCCGTCTATCAACCATTGGATACCTGGGACGTGCGTCATGTGGCCAATGTCAAATATTGACAGATTAGAGACGTTGATTAGCGACGCCAGATTAATGGCATGCATCTATACAATCTGGCGTTCGGTGGGGCGTACCGAAGACGTCGATGTCTCCGCGCAGATTGTGCTGAGCGTGTGGCCTGCGACCACCACCGCTGGCAGTGTGGCGACTACGACGGCGGGAAGCAGCGGTGCTGCGACCACCACAGCAACAGGAGCAGCGATCAACGCGGACAGTTGGCTGGTGGAGAAGCTGGCAGAGCGACGTCGTCGTCACTGCGTCGAGACGGTGCACGCGTGTTTGGTGTCGCTACAGCGCGCACAACAACAACAGCAGCATCGTCGTGTAGACGGCAAGTAAGTAGTTAGAATTGTGTGTGTGTAATACGAGTCAGTTTACTTTGTCTTGTGACCTTGCAACTGATGGAGGATGGTCGGTAAAGGGCTAGCAACACAAAGTAGCTACAAAAGGGAGAGGGTCGGTTGGGTTCTGGCTGGGTGTTCTAGCTGGGTGTCTGGGAGGCTGTGCTGCTGGGTTACCCTGGGGTCACAGACCCAAAGTCACTCTCTCCTCCTGCTGGCGACGACGACTGAGTGAGAGTCTGACTGCTGATTCCTTTTGACCACCTTTTCACTTCCTTTTTACTACTTTTCGACTTACTTTTCATTTTGTTTACTGGTTTACTTCGATCCATGGTCTATGCAAGCAGTGCCAGTTTGGATCCAGTGCGAGGCAGACCGGACAATCTGACGCTTCAAGAGTGGGAAACTCTTCATAGGTCAATCAAAGTGCAGTTTTCGTGGCGCTGAACTTGTCTTTCCGTTTCTTCTCAAATGCTGCAAGAATATTGGAGAAATGGAAAGGTTCCGTCAGCGCCACCAAAACTGAACTGTAAGCTATGAAGAGTTTAGCACTCATGAAGAGAAGACCTCAGAGTGTCGGGTGAGCCTCGGACTTGATCCTACCTGGCTTTGCTAACATGACTCACTCTATAACTTACACTTTCTCTATGAAATTTACTTGTTTCCTATGTTGCGACCGATGCAGCTGCCCCAAGCCCCAGCATGGACTTCATCTCCCGATTGTTCGTGAATACACTGCTGTCCAGTGAGCCGCATGAACCAGCAGCCCTAACGGTGTACCTTGACAACACGACGTCACCTGAGGCGAACACGGGTATTGATACTCGCGGAGGGGTTCTGGGACATGGAAGAGGACTACATCTTCTGCAGTACAAGCCCAGCGGTCGTGAGTGTAGAGAAGGCGGTGTCCTTTAGGTGAGCAGCAGAGTCCCGAATGCCCAGTTGAAGTTGCGAGAGCGTGGTACCCGCAGCCTCGTAGACTTTTTCTTGAACGGCACCGTGCATTCACAAACACCTCGATGGTCGTGCCCACAGCGCCGTTCAAAAAGAGGTCTGCGAGGCCGCGGGTACCTCGCTCTTGAAACTTCATGTGGGGTTTCGTGGCTCTGCTTCTTACCCGGTACGCCCAATTGAAGGACACAGCATTCAAATGCTCCTCTCGCTCCTGCTGGCGACACTATACTAACTACTTACACTGTACTATACTATACTGTGGTCGACACTCTCTACGACTCCCCGACGACCTACCGTTTGGCCAAGCAAGATAGGTGGCTTCGAGAACGAAATCAATCGTGGGAGTTGAAAGTGCCTTCACAGACGATGCTTTGCACGACGAGATCACGAACGAACAAGATATTGCCAACGTCGTGTGCACTAACACCGCACAGAAGATCGAAGTAGACGGCACAGGTGAAGGAGGCCATCTACTGACCACCATTGCGAACGAAGAAATCGTTCCCATTGCACGATTGACAACGAAACGACGTCGCTTTCGTGTACATCTACCGAACATTGACACCATTACATACGATTCCACGTTGATCGACCATCCACATAAGGCAGACGAAACTGAGAGAACACCAATCGATAACTCTGATAACCCACAATCGACGCCATACGACATCCAGTCAAACGGCAAAAAGAGAGCACATGTGCACTCTGTGACTATTTCGTAGCCTTTGATCTAAGTCAATCGTCTGAAAGGAAAGCAAACACATCCTAGCAATTCAAGTTTCTTTACCTGACGATGCAAGACGGCGACGCACGGTGGTGGATGACGAAAAGCCTGAAAGGAGCGTTTTCACAAATCTTAAGGACAACTCAGGAGATCTATCACAGGTAGTCAAAAATATCTTCAAGCTTCAAAGATAACTTCATCCTACTCACCAAAGACTTTTGTGATGTAGACTTCGACCAAGGGTGTAGGTTGGTCGACCCACAAACTGAGCCTCGACCGGGTACACTGCACGACAAGAGAACGGACGCGACAAATGACACATCGGACTCAGAGACTCTGCGATCGATCGCCATTCAGCGTCCTCGACGATAACTCCATAACTAATTACGCGGAGCATTGAAATCTTCAGGTATTGTTGCCATTGCTGTTGCCAGTGCTGAAGTTGTTCCACTTCATCTGTGGGCAATTGGCGTCCAGTAATTGCTTCTCCATAAGAGCGCCATTTTCGTGCGTTGGACAGCTTTGTTCGATTTGGAAGCACACCCCTTCTTTCGAAATGGAAAAGCACAAGTTCAATGCCCGACGCGTTTGCGAGTATTGTCTTGGGCACGAGCTTTCCTTGCACAAAGACACAGATGGAAAGTTCCTTCCCTGTCCTAAAGCGCTAGACCAAGGTAAGCTGAGCAGCTCCTCTCCTCTGTAGATAATCTTCTCATTCTTCGTTTGATATCTACAGCAAGCCGAAGGACAACTCCTTCGACTTCACTACCACCCACAAAGAAAGCACGCAAAGAAATGTTGCTCATGGAGAAGTTGATGAACGCAGTGTTTGTTGATCGGTCGCGCATCATCACCACCGAGGATGGTACCGAGATTTGGTCTCTGCCGGATGACGGCCATGTCTTCTGGAACGGCGTCTCCACAAAGCGCTTGGTGATTCAACCCCAGTGGCTCGCATTGTACACACAGTTGCTCTGCGGAGCACATACGATCGCATTGCTCGAAGGAAAGGCAGGTCGAGGAAAGAGTGTCTTCCTTCGGTACATGATCCTTCGCATGCTGGAAGATGAGGCCATTCCCAAGGAAGCCACTTTTGCGTACATTGTGAAGGACAGCGCGACCACCTGTTGCACCTTCTGGATCGTGAAGAACGGTTGCCGCGTGAACGTAGTGGATCGCATGCGAGAGCAACCAGACTACCTGTTCCTGGACAACGTGGACTCTGCCCTCCCCGTGCGTGGCGAGAAGCTGAACCTCGGCCTGACCACCGGCGAAAGAGGTGAGGTGCTGAAGGAGTTCCAGAAGAGAGTCATGGAGACGGGAGAGCGCGGGAAGTACTGCACGATGCCGGCCCCGGATCTGAACGTGATGCGTCTGATGTTTCCCGACCTTCCACCCGATGAGCTACAGTTCCGATACGATGTCCTGGGCGGTAACCCCAGAAGGTTTCTAGCTCCGGTGCCTTCCTCGGTGTCGCATGAGATGAAAAGGTTTGTGTACCCGGAGTTACAGAATTGCATCTTCATGTTCTTCGGAGCCAAATACGACCACGAAACCAACACCGTCGAGGGATTGCGAGCCAGATGGGCCATCAGTGTGATTGCGGACGAAGTTCAGCAGAGCACTGGTTGTGATTCCAGTCTGTTCCGCGCCCACCTCGCGACGGAAGATGAAGAGGGTCGCTGTCAGGAGCGATTTGCGTCCTCTTTCCTTCGACTGGTGGCTGGCGCTCTGGACGCCATGAACGATGCGAGTCTGCGAGACGCGTTGAAGAGGATCGTGGGAAGCTTTGGCCTCGGATACGCTCATAAGTATCTGTCGCACCAAGCATTCCTGGCGGGGGATCCAACCACCATCACGTTCGGTCTGAACACCGCGCGAGTCGTTGTACAGCTCCCTACCGGCCTGTACGGTCGTGCAGTCACGCTGGTGCGCAGTATTCCGGACTTGCAGAACCTGCGAGGCCTCTCTACCTATGGGCTCCCCACCGTGTCTACGTTTCCCGCTGTAGACGCCATTGTGTCCACGAACCTGCTCCAGATGACCATCGGCGACCATCACGGCGATGCAGTGAACAAGTTACCCGATATCGCCGCAGCGTTGGGTGTGAGACTGGCGGATCTGCTTTTGATATTTGTAGTTGAGTCTGTGGAGAAGGTGCGGGCGTTCCAGTTCCCTGTGTTGCCAGGGATCCGTATGGTTGTCACGCCGCGCGATGTGTGCACTGCGCTAGCTCTGCGTTAAGGCCACCGGACAGTGTCTGTGCTGTTGTACGTGTAATAAATATTATAGTGTTCTCAACCGTCACGGAATTGTTCAATAAGACGTCGACATCAACCAGCAGTAGGACCCAACAGCCTTCAGGAGCAGCGATTCCTTTGTCGTGTTACCTTACGACTGCTGGTCCGGGGACAGTGGGAGAGGGGCAAGTAGGGTCATTTGGGTGATGCTTTTTGGGTATCTGGGCCCACTGGATGCTGGAATCTGGGGGTGTCTGGATACTCTGGGAGATGTGCGGGAAGGCTGCGTTTCGCGCAGGTTGGAACGAGGCGCCGCCGTGCGCGAGCGAGTCGTCTCGCGCACAGAGCGAACAGGGCCATCGATTATTATTTTATGCGCAAATTTTGTATGGAGGTGGAAGTCGTATTCACAATTGAAAGCAAGCCCATCGCAAAGTGTGAATCAGTCCCATCATTTCAAGTACATAGAGTGTATATCAACAGTACACGACCTTTCTGTTCTTTGTTACCCTCCTCACTTATCAAGTCTCCCATTCCAGAAGATGCAGTCGATTTCGATGAAACAACAACAAAACCTCCCGTATTATCCCTATGGTCTTCCCAATCGCGGACCCACTGAAGTAGAAGATGATGATACGCACAGTCAAGTCCTGGAGTACCAACCGGAGAAGGACGAGTTCGATTCGTTCTTGACCAAATGCTTTGATTACACCAAGAACACCAACGAAACCGCGGTCATGGCCGAACTTCGAGCGGAATCACCCATCTTGGACCACGACGCAGAGCCTCAAGGTACGTGTTCTCTTCGTTCACTGTTCTTTGCGGTGTACAATAACGAGTGGTGTTGTTGCTGTCTGTCGTTGTAGCCACGTCACAAGTGATTGCCTCGCCTCTCTCCTTGAAAGGCGGCAGCTCAATGATGCTGTTGATGATGATGGAAGATAGGGAACCGACTCACCCTCCTTCATCGTTGTCCGAAGACATCGAAACTGTCGCCGATGACACGTACTTGCCCTCGCTGAACATCTCTTCGGTACGTCAGACCACCCGCCCCCCATTTCTGCTCTGTTAATGATTTCGCTAACGTGATTGTGCCATATAGTCCATGGAGTATGACGGTCCACGTACCGACGCGGAGCACCAACGGGGCTGTGCGATGGACGAGATCGTCGAAGTCAACGTGACCGACGTCGAAGTCATCGACGAAGTGGCGGTGGCGCCTTCGTGTGCCAGTCTCTCGTTGGATGTCATCGACGAGGAGACAACCACGATCGAGGAAGACGATGCTCAGTTACAGGCGTTGTCGTTGGCCTGCAAGTCGCTGGATACCGCGATGGAAGAGTACCACCATTTCAAGGCGTTTTTGTCGATGAAATCACCCACCTCCGCCTCCGCATCGGCTTCTTCTGGCAACCCTCGCCCACGTAGTGCACGGACCATGACGCATTTGGTCTGTCAACAAGCCCAGAAACGTGCAAACAACACGACAGTGCTGTCGACGGCGGCGATTGAAGGGGCCAAGGAGAAAGAACGTGAACGGGAAGCCGAACAAGCGCGAAAGGCTGCCAAGGCCGCGGCGCGGAAAGCGGCGGCTGCCACACCTTTCTCACCTCCCAAGCCCACCCGTGCGTCGACGTTGCGTGCACGTTCTGTGGACTGTTACGATCGTCCCGTGTTTGCTTCGCCGTCGACGTCGTCGAAGGGAATCTTTGGCGACGCGGCGATGTCTCCCGCCGCTTCAAAGCCACCGATGCCATCCGCAACCAGCACCCCAAACAAGCCTCGTTTGACCAAGCGTGCCTCTGCGGCTGTAGCCGCGGTCTTCCGTCCCTTGCATGGTCTCTTCACGCCGGAGAAGGCAGCGTCGTCGTCCTCCTCCTCCTCAGCGGCTGCCTCGCCCATGCTTCGCTCGCGCAGTTCCTCGATTAGCCGTTCGGTGAGTCGGGATACGACCGTGGTGGATGTCCACGACGATGGTGCCCATGGCTTGTTGTTGTTGGGAGCCGCCTCGATGGATTCCTTCGATGGCGACGCGACCGTCAGCTCGCCGTTGCGTGAACGGTCGCTGTCCATTGACGCTCGTAGCACCAACAGCCGTCGCCTGTCCTCGTCGTCGTCGTCCAATGCGGCGTCCGCAGCAGGCAGCAGCCCCAGCCCCGCAAAGGCGGTGTATGTATCCCCGTCCTGTGTACGCGCCATGGCGAAGCAAAAGGAAGTCGTCGTCAAGGTACCCCTGTCTACTGTCCCCTCTTCTTCATCCTCCTCGGCATCCACCTCGGCGGTGCCGAAGCCGATGTTGGGTCAAAAGAAACCCTCCGGATCCAACTGGACTAGTGGTGGTGGTGCTACGTCCTCTGTCATGCGCATGGTGACTCCTGCGTCACGTCCATCCATCGCCATGAAGGCGTAACCACCGCCACCTCTCATTATTGTTATGCACAGACACTCTCTTGTTCTCCATGGTACTGATATCCCCTCAGTCGTCGTTTTATCCCCTTCGCTTACTTCGATGAGTATGCACCTCGTCTCACTGTACATATCATATCGACAGGGCATACGTTGTTTGTCTCATCTCACACTCGCCCCGCACAGGCAGTCACACAGATATATATCTACCTTCCTTCTTTCCCCTCTTTCAAATTGATTGTTGCCACGTTTTCCTTCGCTCTTCGCTTCATTCTTGTTCGTTGTCTGTCGTCATCTCTCTCTCGCCTCCGCCCCTTGCCCTCCCCCCTTCTCTTCATGAAAAGCTGCCTAATGGGCACTTTAGATCGTTTTCACTCCTCGCGAGGGGGGGGGGCAGTGGTGTCGTTACGACCGGAGTCTAATCATTTGTAATCACATCCAACATGTTTATGCGCACCTCACCGACCACTTGTTGATCTCTTGGGAGTAGTGGACATGCTATGGCTTGATCAAATTTAGTGGATTCTTTAGCTCGTCCCGGGACATTGTGCTGCTCGGATACTCTTTAGAAAAGCCTACTTGGAGTTTCGCCGAATCTCCCGTCAACCGCGAGTAACGCCATGGCATCTCACTCATATATTGGAGAAGCCGATACTGACATGGCTATCTATTTCCCCGTACCTCCGTTGCTGTGTACTAGAACCTCGGTGCTGTGACACAACAACACCGCGACAGTGGTGTGTGTTTGGCGACAGGAACTCCAGGAGATCTTTCAGGGCTGCCTGCTGCAACGTTTAGGCCGCATTTCGACCGTTGGGGTACAAAGGAACGGCAATAATAACGAACGAGGGCAATGGACGATCAACCAGTGCTGTTGCAGGAGGAAGCAATTGGGAAGCTCGAAATGACTTTTGAGTTGGAGGAGACGTTGGACCACAGCGCGACTTTTTTGAAAGTTCGCTTGTTTCCCTCTGACCAATTGCTCCAACAGTTTACTATCAATGGGACGGAGTGCGAGTTCACGGACGAGTTCTTCGATGATTGCGAGTTCACATACGCACAGCGTCAAGAGTTGGTCAGACGAAGAGGTGCTACCGTCGTGCATCGAACACGGCATGCCAACGGGACTGTCGGGTGCCAGGTCCATCGCGAGGCTGCGGAGACCACGCGATGTTTCCTAAGTTATGCGTTCAAGCGACAAGGCCTTCAACCGCGGAGTTCTGAACTTTTGTTGGATGCGTATTTGGACACAATGACCTCGCCGTTTGAATACCAAGTGCTTTCCATTCGGACCCAACTGAAAGACAGCGATCCCACAACAATCAACGAAATGTATACCTCTTTACTGAAACAGCTCGCGTGTCTGTGGGGCAATGTCTTTCCGGTGGGGTTGTCCAAGTTCATGTTTGCCTTGAAGTGTCTGCCGGACTCCGAAGAGTACGAAGACATCTTCAGTTCGTTCGACGATGTCCATGAGGTAATTACGAAGAACATCGACCGTCTTTTGTCAATGACGGTGCGCGAAACAAGCCATCACTTGTACATCTGGACGTTGCAACAACAACTCGACCGTCTAAATATGATTCGCGAATACGGCAAGTTCAATGATGAGCAGTGTCGGGCCGACTTGGCCAAGTTTTATGACGACGTAGTCAATGGGATAATGAAGTTCTTTCGTTGTGATCCGTACGAGGTTTGATTAAGCTGTGGTACGTGTATAATATGGTAATGTGAGTCTAGCCCATAACGGTTTTGTCGGACAACCGACTGGCAGAATGCCATTCATGCCGGAGCTTCTGTGGAGACAGTGTAGAACAATATGCATTTCGAGAACGGCATTGGCCCGACGTCCCTGCATCGAGATCGGCGTAGAGATGGTCTTCCTTTCTTGGCGAGCAATACACGTTCTCAATATTAGAAATAAACGGATGTTAATTCACTGCAAATCAAGAGGGGTTCCCAAAGTGAAATGGTTACAATACGTTCACATCCCAAAAAATGATCAACAGAGATGTCATTCCCACATACAAACACCATACATACTCATCGTAGCTGCTGGTAAGCCTTACCTAGACTCTTAGAATACATAAACTCTCTTTTCTCTCCCCTCCTCCGCACCACAGACACTTGGGCCTTGTTGTTGCGCAGTCAACGACTCTCAGCGGTCAGTGAGTCCTCAGTCTATAAATTGTCAGTCAGTGAATCCTCAATCAGCAGTGAATCCTCGGTCAAAGAATACTCAGTCCGTGAATCCTCGAATAGTGAATCCTCAGTCAGTGAATCCTCAGTCAGTGAATCCTCAGTCAGTGAATCCTCAGTCAGGCAATGCTTATTAGCACCACGTTGGAATGTTTATCTCCACAATCACATTCCATTTATTACGCACTATCATATGATGGAAGACATTGAACAATCGTTTCGGACCTGGGTGGAGCACGGTACAGTCACTGTAAAAGTTGCCGATTCAACCGCAGTGCAGCAAGAGCTGAAGGTGCTACTGGCAGAGCTGTGTGCCAAGCTCAACACTCGGGAGCTCATTCTCCCCGAAGACGGTAACCTCGAAGTATCAGAGGGATTGACGACTTGGATTTGCCAGTTGTTAGAAGTTGACGACCACGTCCAAATGTGTTCGGCACTGGGTATGATCGTGCGGCTGTTCTTGAGCTTTCGAGGTCTGGTGAAAGCTTCCGCTCAGCAGGTCGCTGATCACCACAAATTCGATATGGCCAATTGCAATGATCGCGGCTTTGCCAGTTGCGTATCAGTGCAAGTTACCACGCACAACATCGATTCGACATTCCAGGGGGACGTGAACAAGCGATTGGATGAAGTCCTCAATCGATTGGCTGACGTCATCAAGCGATTGGATGTGGTGAACAAGCGACTTGATCGGATGAACATCAAGCTGGACACTATTCTACACCACATCCCCATTCAACAAGCGTTCGAACCCCACACCGGCGATGCCCACGGCAAGTAGATGTACATGTACCTGTAATGCGGGCCTAAATATATCAAAAGAGCGATCATTGTTCATTGTTTCAATTGCGACAATAGGTGACAAATGAGCTCCAATGGATAGCGAGTTTACGTTTGCGCGAAAGAGACTATCTTGCCCGTGCTTGGATTGACGGGATCGACAGAAGCAAGCACCACTATAGTGGTAGAAGCCATCGTATGTATCCATAATACCACCAGCCTATGCATCGCTTTATGCAGCCCACCGCCGGTGGCAGGCGCAGTGGCAGGTATTCTACCAACCCCCCCCCCCCCCCCCCCCCCCCCCCCCCCCCCCCCCCTCCCCTCCCCCCCCCCCCCCCCCCCCCCCCCCCCCCCCCCCCCCCCCCCCCCCCCCCCCCCCCCCCCCCCCCCCCCCC